>VRLP01006137.1:0-30843 GCA_009660295.1 Lophius piscatorius | reverse complement strand
GCGGTGTAGGAGTATTCCATGGTCAACTGTGTCGAAGGCAGCAGACAAATCAAGGAGAATCAGGAGGGAAGGTGAACCAGCATCTGCTGCCATCCGTAAGTCATTTGTGACTCTAAGCAGAGCTGTTTCTGTGCTGATGGCGGTGCGGAAACCAGACTGAAAGGTTTCAAAGAGGTTGTTGTATTTGAGGTGGTCCTGGAGGTGGGCAGCAACTACTTTTTCCAGAACTTTGGAGAGGAATGGGAGTTTGGAAATGGGCCTGTAATTAGTAAAAAGTTCTGGATCGAGAGTAGGTTTTTTGAGGAGTGGTCTGATTATGGCGGCTTTTAGGGCAGATGGAACAAAGCCGGCCTGGAGGGATTGATTTATTACAGCCGTGATCAGGGGACTGATGGAAGCAGACAGATTAATATTTCTAACCCGCATTTGTGAGCAGTTTTTAAAGATTTCCATTCACTTAAAACCAATTGCTGTAACGATGGACCAAACTAAAACAAAAGTGAACCAAAACATATGCATTGCAATTTTCCTTTTTTTATGTGAGTCAACAGATCCACATGTGTGGCAGTGAATAACCAATGATCACTAACTGTATCATATTTCATGCAGGAGTTTTTGAGACCTCTTAATCATTACAGAGATTTTTTTTCTCAATACTCCTGAAGTATAAACCTGATGGATGCAATTAACAGGTAATCCACCAGTATACGGATAATCCACTAGTGAACAGGTAATCCACCAGTGAAAAGATATTCCACCAGGGGACAGAAGGCACCTGAAGACCTACATTTGAGAAATAGCACAAGGCTGCATTCCATGAGTTGCCCACATGTGATTTTTCATGACTTTTGTTTAGAATTTTGAGAAAGTAACAGTAAGAAAACATCTTAATTGTAACTGATACTTCAGTATAAACGTATGATGGATTGATGCAATTAAATTTTTCATTAAAATTAACTAACTTACTATATCATAAAACCGCATAAAAAATGTGTGTATGAAATAGATTTAGATATTTAAATATATTGTATTTTTATGTGCAAGCTGTCGTATGTTTATCATTGAGGATTTGGAGGTTTCCATGGTTTACTTGCTAATAATTGCATTTCGCACACTGACTTTCACACAAACTGACCTTATCAGAGAAGAAATAGACTATAGTTTATTTTTCATATGAATTTTTAGTTGCAAAAAATTTAAGTCAAACAATGAATCAATGCATATCATTGAAAAAAGTTTTATTTCCAAGTTTATTATAATTTACATATTATACAATCAAATAGTTTGATTTCAGCTGCTTATAAATGTTGTGTTCTGTATGTTTTTCTTTGTTTAAAAAAGGCATGCTGTGGGCAATAAACTGTTCCACGCCCAAAGAAAACCCTACCGTGTCACGTGTTAAAACCTCACATATGCCAAATGTATTCGTCAGAAGTATATAAAAGAATAAGAATGCAGTTTCAACAACAATTTTCTGTCAATTTATTTTTTACGACTCAGGCTTTATAGGGTCAGGGTGAAATGATTGTCCACAGAAAAATGGCTACAGAGGAGGTTGTGATAATATACCGATCCTACATCTATATCATACATGAGCTGTGGTTACACGGCTTCCATTGATTTCCAGTGGTACTTACTCCATTTTGTGTTTATCTGTAGACTTTCAGAGAATGTGTACCGATAGAGATGAAATTTTATCAGAGTGTGAATGAAAGGCTCTCGCCGTATCCACGTTCAATGTTGAGCATAAATTGGCCATTAGTGGAACAACAATAACTTCTTCCCATGAGACCCCTTTTCGAAGCGCATAGAAGACCAGTTTATAAGAATCATTTAGCAATACAAAACAAATGATTAATGCATATTATTACGACTTATCATTCTGGTTCCCTCACACTGAATCTGAGAGTACAGTGAAAGTTTCTCATTGTCTGAAAAGTTGATGTAAAAGCTTTGAGGAGGCTACAAACACTTTCTTCTCCAAAGCTTTCATTATAGCATTAATAATCAGGGGGCTATGGTGAGGTCCAGTTTAATCCGACAAAGACCCCATTGGGTTGAAGCCATTCATTCACAGGATCTGCGTTCGCCATTTGAACAAATATCTCAGTGTTCACAATGAAATATGATTGTATTATGAATCCATGACATCTTATTGATAACTTCTGTGTATGTTTATTTGTGCTATTAAATGTGACCCGGTAGAAATGAATTTGTTCCTGAGATGGCTGTCATGAATGTTTTCACTAAACTGCCTTCTAATTACTTTGCTAATCATTTCAAAGTTCATAGTTTAATAACACTTTAACCAGATAGAGTTTCATCTCTGTTTCACAGTAAAGGCATTACTTTATTCATTCATGCCTGGTTTCTATATTATCTGTAAATACTCCAACTTTTAAGACTTGCATTAAAAGTTGGAGTATTTAATTTTTTTTAAGTTGACAAAAGGTAGTATTCAGTCATTAGTTCCCTACGGATCTGAAAAGACCCACCTGAGGTTGATACCTCTATACATTTATGACTAAATGGGATCCATATGGGTTAGGTTTGCTGCATTCCTCTGCAGTCACACATAAAAGGAAAAAGCAATGTTAGGCGACAGAAGGACTTGGCTTGTCTTGCAACCTGCAGCGAGAGTGCTGTTGTGTGGAGGTGAGGTGAGGAGGTTTCTTATGATCTCATCTAGTGGCCCATATACATGGATTCAATCTGCTGTACCTTCCTCAGAAGTGTTACTTGCTGAGGCTTGTAGCTTACATACCACATTCTGGAGCCTTCTGGAGTTAAGACTGTAACTTTTTTAGCAGGTAAATCCAAGAAACAGATCAGCGATTGGAAAATGCCTGAGAGATGATGAGGTGTAGGATCTACTTAACCTCTGAGCAGAGCACACAACCTACCACTACTGAGAGACGGTAAATAATCCCCGTCGCCTTGTTGTTGCCATTTGTGTTGTATGACATTGCTACCAGACGAATGTGTAATTGGCTGTACTTATGGGTTACATGTCCCTTCACATTGATTGTGAAGCAATGCCATTCATACTTCCGGAAACTTCTTCTTCTTGTTTCTGCTGCTCACTTAAGGGGTCGCTACAGCAGATCATCTCGGTCCGGCACAGGTTTTACTTAAGAGGCTTTTAATGACACAACCCTTCCCATTTACTCGGGTTTGGGACCAGCACTAGAAGTGCACTGGATTGTGACCCCTTCGTGGTTGGGTTATGCATACTTTTGTAAACGTTAATCATTCCTACGTGGTGTAGTGTGTGTACCTGTCTTCACTTACTTCATATTTGCCCTCAATGTTATTCCAGCATGTTTAGGTCTTGTATGAGCCCCAAATTTGGACTGCGAGAGATTTGTCGCAGCTTTGTCCTCTAATCCTTTCCCTGGCCCTGTCTTGTGTGTTTACATGAGGTCACCCCCTGCTCTGTCACTGAATCTCAGCTGGTGATGAGAACACCTCTGTCTATTCTCTCTACAATGCCAGGCTCTGTTTGGCAATTGAGCCTGTTAACAGTCCTGTCAAAGGAGACTTAGAGAATAGTCCACACATAGCTTAGAGGTGTTCTGAGTGTTTCTGCTGACACACAGCAACAGACAAACACATCCATTCATCCCCATATTCAATACAAGGCTGAAAGTTGCTAACAATGGTTTCTGAAATCTTTTAGTTGACACGGTGCTCTTCTCATGGTATCCATTATTAATGAGACCCAAAGGCCCACAGCAGCACTCAACCTTGTATTGATTAGGTTTTTCTTACCTCAGATCTAATCATAGCAAAGGCTTCCAGAAGGCTATAGGCATGCATATAATTGATTTGTTTTTGCCATGTTCCTACACAGTGAACGGGAGTTCATAAGAAATGATCTATTTATTAAAAAAAAGGGACTAAAATATGTTTTTCAATTTTCAAGTATTCAATCAGGTATTCAAGATTACCGGCTGAAAGAAGTTATCGCTGATTCTGTCATTATCTACTAAAGACCATGCAAATGGAACCTTCTTTTAGACAAGATCAATGAGAACGCACTATATCTGCATGCCGTTCATTTCATGTGACTCTGAAATAGATTGATGTCTTGTTGGATCAGGTCAAACGCATTACAATTATTATTGTGATGGATTACACATGGGATGAGGGTAGGTGAAATTATACTTGACTAATGTGGTAAAACCTTTTCACCTGAATTGTCACCTCATTGTTTCTGCTGCTTTCGGCAAGCAGCAGAAACAATGAAGTATTACTCTATTTACGCACGAGACACAACAGCTTAAGTTTGTTAATTATTTTAATTTATTTCCCGATGGCTTGTCCCACTGAGGGATCTTGTCTTAGTTTAGTCTTACTGATTTGATGGGTGAAAATAATTTGCTCAGGACAATGGTGGATGGATGCATGTGTGCAAACGCTGTTAACTGGTCTATGTAGACGCACCTGAAGCGTTCTTCAAACAGCAATGAAATACTATATCATTGATCGTGGACCAGGTTTTTGATGTTCACTTGTGGAAAAATAACAACGCTGCCACAATGTGCCTGATCACATCTCATTTTAAGACCAAGACTTGTGTCCTCACTTGGATTTTAGGGCATATTTAAATGTGGTGGTTGCTTGGGGTGAAGAGACATTTTTATTGCTAGATAAATAGATAGATCAATGAAATTTGATATGCCCTGTGCATCGCCTTGTGGCAGCCAGGGTCTCATAATATGTAATAATGATGATAATAATAATAATAATAATAATAATAAATAATAATAATACATTTAATTTATAATGCACTTTACATTTGGATCAAATCTCAAAGTGCTACAAGGTAAAAGCAGATAAAAGCATCAATAAAAAATAAAATAATAACTATATAAAAACATGACAAAAAGCAGCAATGTTAATTAAAGTTATAGGTTCTGCTAAAAAGCAAAGTTTTAAGTCCTTTTTTAAATGTGTTAGTCGTCTGTGGAGCCCTCAGATGGTCAGGGAGGGCATTCCACAGACGAGGGGCAGGGGACAGGAGGCCCGATCACCCATGGTGCTGAGCTTAGTCCGGGGAAGGAGGAGGCGGTATTAGTGTGTAGAGCGGAGGGATCGTGTTAAGGTCAGTGGGGTGAGTAGTTCTTTTAGGTAGGGGGGTGCGTTACCATGGATGCACTGGTGAGTGAGGAGAGAGATCTTATAATCAAATAGTAATAATAATAATAATAATAATAATGTAACCGTAAATAATGTGTCCAAAAATTAGAAACCAATCTGATATTTAACCTATAAGAGACAATATGAGAAATCATTTAGTATGAAAATGTTTAATTTTTAAGACAAACTATGTGGAGACCAGTCAGCGGGGAGCAGCAACTTTATATGTGCCTGTTTGATAATCTTTCCAAAAACCATGAGGATTAAAAGGGAACTGGACCTGTCTTTGCAGCTTTAACAGTTGCCACTCATCTTGGAAGGTTCTCCTCTCTGGAGACTCTGGAGTGTGTCTGTTGGATTTTGTGAATCTGAAAGAGGCACGATCAGCATTCTGATTCCCTCAACGGTGTTCTGTGGGATTGAGGTCAGGGCTTTGTACACACCAATTGAGTAAATCCACTCAAAATGCGTCTAACAATGTCTTGGAAGACTTTACAGTCATGTAAAGCACCTTCCCCAAAATATCTTTGGCAGCATGTTATCTAAAATGTATGTGTAAAATTAAAAGGATCCATTATCCTGGAACTGAGAATAACTGGAAAAAAAGCAACAAATCATCATCCCTTTGTAACAAAAGTTGTATGTAGATAATGTTCTCTCATATGTTTCATATTTATGTTTCTTGGCTTTTGTCTTAATATTTCAATAAGATAACGCAAGCACAAATTATTACGTGACATGTTAAGCATGTGTAAAAACAGATTTTCACAACTGCAACCACATGCAATTCATATTTGAAATCATACGAAATCACCCCATTTAAAAATAAATCTAGCCTACAAAACACAATTTCTCCCTGGCGTTTTCCCCAATCATTTGCATTGATGACATCTGACTCATGGAGAAAATATGTTTGGAGTTCATGTATGTTTTCTACACATAATATTTAATGTGTTTGCATGTAAAATCAAACAGAAGTTAGGGAGCATTAACCCCCATCAAGGTACCTCAGTTTCCCCATAAATTTGGTCTTTTGAAGCTAATTTCTGAATACAATTTGTGGTGACACTTTATCCTCCATGTAGCACACCTTCCTTTTTCTTAACAGACAAGGAAAGGGTGCTGTCTCACAGGAGCCTGGAGCCCTCTGCTGCTGGGAGAGCTCTGGGTGCAGCTATTCGTCACTCTTCTCCCTGATGAACACCTAAAGCATACAGCACATTATGATAACTGCACAGTGTATTCAAAGGACCAGTTTTGGTCTCTTTAATGGATTTTGTGTATCTTTTTTATCCGACCTGCACCAAGATTAATCAATTTAATATTTTTTGTATTCATTTGCATTTTTGTTCTATTTAGGTTTTATGTATGTATAGAAAAGTATAGAAAGGTATAGAAAAGTAGCAACGACAAAGTTGGTGATCTTTGGTAACAATTTCTTAGCTGTGGTTAATGAGTGTTTTTTGTTGCGCCGAGGTGCTGGGTGGTCCGCATTAGACCACCTCGGTGCCGGTCAGGTTACTAGCTGTTAACTAGTATTGCTTTCTGTCGTTTCTTCTGGTGCGAATGATGTTCAGATTCTATTCCCTGGCGGTGCGTTTGAGCAAAGAGTGTGTGGGTAGGTAGTAAATGGTAAATGGACTGTACTTATATATCGCCTTTCTAGCCTGTTTGACCACTCAAAGCGCTTTTACAACACGAGTGAGCATTCTCCCATTCACACTAACATTCAAACAGTGATGATAAAGGCTGCCATACAAGGCGCCACATGCTCATAATGACCGGTAACCATTCACACCATCATTCATACGCCAATGGAACAGCCATTGGGAGCAACTTGGGGTTCAGTATCGTGCTCAAGGACACTTCGACATGTGGACAACAGTGGCCGGAGTTTGAACCACCGACCATCCAGTACACAACCGCTTTACCAACGGAATCCAGCCGGCTCAGTTACAGCCAACTGGATTCCAGCTATGTTACAGCCTAGCTGGAATCTGTGAGGAAAATGGTCCAACCTAGATTGACTGATTTGTTTTATGGTATTTTTGTTTGCTTGGTTGTGATGTGGTTGGAATTGTTTTTTGTTTCTTTGGCAATGACATTGATTTGGGCAGTGCAATGCCTCTTGTGATGCAGCATCAGTGTGATTGTGATGCGACTTGTAAAAGACACCACCCATCAAGAGTGGAGGTAAGAACTCTCCAATTCTAGTTTGATTTGTGTTTTAAGCAGCACCCAACTTTGTTGGAATCTAATATTTTATTTTATTAGATTATTATTAGATTGTTTTATTTAAAGAAGATATCCAAAAAGACAGATTGGTTTGTTATGTGAAATATATTCAGTTCAATACTTTTTGTGTGGGAGGGAGAATACCTATAATAGGGATAAAGTACTAGACGTACAACTTCATTATATAGTGATTACTACATCTTTCAATAAAATGAGCCCTCCGCTGTCGTCCCTTACAGCAAGGGTATATCCCCGATCCCTCAATCCTCGCCGTTGTACAAGCAATCTTCATATTGAACTCCACAAATAGAATTTGAAGCGAAGACTCCAAAGAAAAGCCCCCTCTCATCGAGCCCCCTACTCAAGTCGATTATTATGCACCAAATTTTGACTAAAATCGGACCTACAGTTGAGAAAATAATGCCTCGAAAAATTTGGGAGATAAAGCTCCCTCCAGTGACAGACATATACGACCAGCCTTTCCAAAATCAGTCGTCTAGTTTGAAAATTTCAGATGGAGTTCCATCAAACCATTTTTGAGATCCTGCGTTAACAGGCAGGATCGGTGGCAGTGGCGGCACATACAGCCGAAGATCGTGGCAGTGAAGATCCCATAGTATTCCAGACTTTTCTTGGATCGAATGATAATCTGCCTACTGATTATAGTAATATTCACTCAGTTTGTGGCGCAGTATTGCTGACATGTTGATTTACATGGATCAATGGAGTTGCAATGTTTATTGCTGATGAATTTTTGGAGCTGATTTTATTTTAGATGCAGCACATTGAAAAGTCATTCTAAAGAGAACTAGTATAAAAGGCAATGTAGGTTTGTTGGTTTGCACATAGACCATTTGAAAAAAAAACGTTTTTTTGAGTTGGAGCCAATAGATATGCATTTGAACGAGACCACTGAAATAATACTCAGAATTCATTGTTGAATGTATTGTAATATTTTTACTGAAGAAAAAATGTACATTACCAAACTGAAAGAATATCCATTACAGTTTAACACCACACTTTGTAAAACTCATCTTCGCGTCATTGTCTGGGAGCAGCCAGCATTTCAGACAGGATGGGCTATCAGGTTCCTGTCTACAGGGGTTTCAGCCTCACAGGGTTGAGCTGCTGCTACAGTTAGCCAGGACCTTGCTCTTCTTCCTGCCTCATCTTCTTCTTCAGCTGCTCACCGATATCAACCAGAGGGTTCATTTTGGCAGAGAGGGTCTTCACTGCATCACTAAACCGAAGTGTCTCGCTTTCCCTACAATCAGGGCAAAACATACCACAGTTCAGATTTTTGAAATCAAGAATTGGGAGGAAACATCGAAATGGAAAAGCTTCTTACAGAAGTTTGCGTTTCTGTGACCGTTTCATTTGACTGAAATCTGTCGGCTCAGGTCTCTTGACTGGCCTAAAGGGAAGAAGCAGGGAAAAGATAGTTGACATTTACCACTGCAAAAAAATAAGACAATGTTCTGTTTTAAACTACAGGTATCAAACTGGGGAAATGTCAGTGTTACTTGTGAATTCAAGTCATCACATATTTCTAAAGACATTCTAAATTCAACATCCATCATCAATCCATGCATTCCCCCATCCCTTCATGTATATCCACGCCTCAATCTAGTCATTCCTCCATCTATCCAGCACTGGTATAACAGTGACACACTGCGTGTTTCTTTTGATTTGCTCAAATATTACAAAATTACAAAACATGTTATATGTCATTCAAGTTTATTAAACATATTCTGATATTGTTATTACTGACAGAATGTTAGATGTTTAATGATTATAACTTTTTACATTAATTGAACATGTTTTCTGTAGAAAAAACTAACTTAAAGAATTAACCATTCAGGTCTTGTACAAAAAGCCTAGTGGTTTATGGAACCAGAGGGGTGTTCTGGTTTAGTGGCTGGTGCTGCAGCCTCCACTCGTCTCTTATTAGCACAGGGCTTATGAGAAGCGTTTACGACCATGTGAATAAATACTCCTTCACATAAATGACCCAGTGCTGGAGGCTCCACCAAGGATCAAAATGGAGACTGGAGCTCCAGATGCAGAGCGGCACTTGAAAATGTCCACCATATAAGTCAGGATTTATGCTGTTAGCTGAATAGCAGTGACTGTATGTCTTTGATGACTTGGATTCTGTTATGCTGTTATGCTGAAAAAGCAAATAAAATCTATCCACAAATCCATCTGCAGAAAGGCGAACAAATAGTAGAATTTCCAGTCTTGAACTGTTCCTTGCTGTATTTCAGGATGAATGTGAGAGACATGTGATACTGGAGCCCAGATCTTAATTAAAAAACTAGATTTGGTTCAGCAGCAAACAGAGCCACTTTAACATACTTCATTAGCCTGAGTCCTGTTCAAGCATCGACAACAAAGCTAGTCTCAGAGAGCAAAAATGTCCAGTCAGCTCAGTTACTTCATTATATCACTGCATTTCGAAGCAATGATAGTTTGATCTCTTAAATAGGACATGCTGACCATAAATATCCACCTATAAAATTCTAAAATCACATTGATGTCATTAATGTATTGATATTTATTCAAGGAAAACAATATTTCACTCATGGTGGCGTTCTACAGGATCAGTCATGTTTGAAGATTTGTCAAACTGGAGACAAGCCGAATCAAAAGTGTTCTTAGTCGTAAGTCTGCAACACTATTACATGTAATCTCACAGTAGTGAATTTTCCACAAGTCCTATAAATTTAAAGATTCTGGAATGTGGAATATCACTTGGATCCATGTCAGACTCTGTCAGATCTGATGTGTTGTAGATCTTATAAGGATATCATTGTAAGAGTTCTGTCTAAGCACTGTAGGCATTACCCACCAAGTTAGAACCAAATACTATAAACTGCAATAGCTCAAATCCAACAATGTTAAAGAATTATTTGAATAAATTCTGGAGATGATGATCCTTGGCAAAAGTTTCTTCAAATTCATAACAGTGAAATGTAAAGACATGGCACTGCCACCTGTCGCTGAGGTAACGCAGATTTGGGGTCATTTAAATGATCTAAGTGTTTCCGCGAAAGGTAAAAGGTTATATGTGATGAGAAGTAGGTCTGGATTGGCCAATATGAAATATAATATTTGCTTGAAATGTATTCAAAATACTGAATTTGATATGAAGTGGAGTAAAGCGACACCATCAAGTGAAAACTCCCTGGGTGAATAACAGCATCTTCGATCTCCTCACGTTGATACAAATAAAATTGGTGTATTGTAGACACTCATAGGACCAGCTGTTAATTCTTTCAGATTAATGAATACTGAGTGTACTCAGAGATGTGTCTCTGATAGTCATTAATTACATCATTTTGTTATGACGTATCCTGGTAACTATTTTCCGATTTGTTCAGGATTTACTGACAATGACATGGTGGAGTTCTGCTCTCTCTGACTGTAAGGTGGTTTAATGTGTTGTTTTGACCAAAAACAGAATGGAAACTAAGTTATTACTCTATCTTTGTTGTCATGTTTCCCAAATTTTGGACTACATATAAATAATATTTTTTTCCTTTTTATCAGGCTGCAATCGATCAGCTGATACCGATCCTTTAAGAATAAACCTATTACACAATGAACTGGTCAAAAATCCTCCTATCTAGAAATGATAAACAAAGACAAAAAATGTCCCTTATCTGAATCCACATCTAATTTTAATTATGATGTTAATCCCCAAAAACTTGACCACAACCACCATGTTGATATTTGATGCCTTGGCACTTACACTTTGTTCTTCCTGCTTTTTCTGCGAGCAGTGGGGGCTGTGGTGTTGGGAGTGATAAGTTGAGAGAGCTCCGGCAGGGCATCAGCCAGGGGCCTCATGTCTCCCACCACAGGCGTGGCCTGCCTCCGGGCCTCGGCCGCCTGCTGCTCCTTGGCTTGTTTGATGGAGCTGATTTCTGAGAGGACACAGAGGAATGCACACACCGGAGAGATGTGACAAAGTAGTATATTTGAAATAAAGAATACAACGTCAGTAAAACGTATGAGGTTTTCCATCTGGTACATGCACAACCCCACCACAGGGAAATGTGTACGCAAACCCTGAAGACCTGTGTACGCAAATGAGGAACGCATTTTCCAGTCTGAATGATGATAATAAAAAAAGCCTCTCTCTAGCTGTAACATATAGAAATCTACAGCTATGCAGTTTACAGTATATAGATTCATGAGATGTCAAGTCTCTAAACAACAGCCTGTCAGATAAAGAGCTATAGCGTATAGAAAGTAGCGCATGTAACACCACCAAGGTCGAACAACCTACACCTCTCCCAGGTTATTATTACAGAATCGTGCGGATTAGTCTGAAAACAGTAAATGATTCATAATACAGTATGCACACACTCATAAATATTAACATCAAATATAATTGTGATGTATCATGATTTATGAATTGTTTCTTCAGAAATCAGAGAAAATTGGCCAATTTGAAATCATCTGAAGGACAGAGTCTACAACTCCGCAGTGCAAGTTAATATAGGAAGTCATAATTGTTGGTTAAACTGTCTTTAATCTGGATGTCAAGTAAAGCACAACACATAAAGATATTGTATGACTTAAGGTTCCCTTTTAGAATGCTGTCACTAAGGAGGATAATAATGATAGCATGCACGAGTCATTTAAATCCAATTATTTCCATAAGAATGGGCTCCCACAGTAACTACCGATGACTGTCATCAGTCTTTAGGTTTGTGTGCTGTATTTTTCGTACAAACCAGTGAACAAGAAGTCTTGACACGGTTTGTCTTCAGTGATCACGGATCAGGAGATCAGTCAAAAAATTGGGCTAAAAACATTGACTATTGGATGGTTAATCTTAGACTGAAGTCTTGAATGCTGTCAAAACATACTTTAATTTATACAGATCATTTCATAACAGTATCTTGTTTGGTTGGGACTAGAACAGACCTAGGCATTGACTAGTCTGCAAACTCCACTGCTAAAAGAATTCCAGGGAACACTTAAACTACAGATTTGCTCTTGATGAATGAGATATTCAAATTGTTATTGATATACATTGTGTAAGTCTATGAGAGCAAGAAGAAGTAAGAACAGTAAATAAAAACCAAAATTACGAACTGCTTTGACCATAAATGTGCCCTTATGTCATGTGGATTCTACATCACACCCAAAATCTAAGTGTGAAATTGAGAATACAGGCGAGTCTAACTTGTGTGTATTTCATCACAATAACTCATATTGTCGTCCGGTAGTGTGTTTGACCCTATGTGCCTGCATGCAATTCTGAAACTGGATAAGATTGGACAATTCCCCTGGACAGTTTGTGTTGCATTCAACGCCACCAATACAAAACTTGGCATTGTCCTTGACTAGGAAGACACATTGCCCACTGCACTAGTGTAAGGGTTAGAGTGGGTCTGAGGATTTCATCCTGGTACCTTACATCAGTCATTACCATTGGTACCATTGGTTTCCACGTGGAGATCTGCACAGCACTCCAAGGATCTGCCTCCCCAGACCATCACATCACCAAACTGGTCTTATTGGATGATGTTGCAGGCAGACTCTTTCACTTCCGTCACATAAGCTCAGTGTGAACCTGCTCTCTTAAGAGAATTGAATTGGGCTGCAGGTACCGCAACGTGCTTTTTGTAGTGATAAGGTCACTAACAAATTGGTCGGGAAGATTAGGAGAGAGAAAAGGTCTGTGGCCACCACCTGCAGAACCAGAACCTTTTTGGGGGTTGTCTTGCTGTTGCCTCTTCTCTCCCCCTGTTATCACTTTCATTTGCACCAAAGCAGGTGAAACTGATTCGCAATCTCTTACGCTTCATACTGGACAGATCCAGATCCCAGAAGTTTAACTGAATCAGTGTTATACTGTCGTGATTAAGTGTTCCCAATTTTTTTAAGCTGTGTATATACAGTCCCAAACTTATATCCTCAAATCTTTCAACTGTAGCGTCTGTCTGTTCCTGATCTAAAAAAAAGGCTAGTATTTCAATGTAATTTTCAGGATTGGCAGTACTCCTCCCTCTAGGTTGTACTTTGTATGGCTGTATGTGATCAATAAAGGATTTCCTCTTCTTCTCCCTCATGTTTCCTTCATTTCCCCCTGCCCACCATGTTTCTGTCTGTCCCTCTGTTGTCTATGGTTATTTTTTTATGCGTGTCTCTCGGGCATGGCTGTCTGACCTGTTCTGTAGTTCATTCCAACCTCCTCCTTCCCAATCTCCTCCTCAGCTACACCTGTTTCCTGCAGTATATAAGCCCTGGTCATCCATCCAGTATTCGTCGTTTCATGTGTTATACACAGTGGCTTCTGTGTCACGTCCTGGGGATACGCCAGTCACCATGAGTTGGTCTCCTATTAATACATTTTTGCCTGTCCTGCTGTCAGCCCTCTCAAACTCAGTCTCATTTTGGATTAATTAAAGAACACCATCTTTTGGATTTGGATTGTATTACTTTTTTTGTAAAAATAAATCTGTGTTAAAACCTCTTTGGCTCGACTGTTTATTCTGAGTTTTTGCTTTCGGGTCCTTGTCTGTTAGAAAACATAACACTAATTCTCGTCTTATTACTGAAAACTGCCAGACATGGAGCCCTCTTGGGTTTCAGTGGGGTTGATGCGAACGGCCATTAGCACCTAATTATATGCCTGGACAGGATATGTGTTGTGTTACCAGGAATTGATTGGCTCAGCAGATGGGTACAGTTACAAGCTTGATCGCAATTATGGGACATAATGGCGGCAGTGATGACGTTAGGGAGGGGATTATATATTGTGTGAAATGTCCATATGAGCTGGATACTGAGACAGCAGACATAACCAGAGCTTTTTATAGTAAAACAGCTACAGCATGCTTTGAGTAGAGAATCACTTAAAACCAGTCAGAAGTTTGAAAAAGAAATCTCAAGTAAATGTTTCATTTGCTGAATGTCCATGCAAAGTCAAAGCAAAGCAGCAAATGGTGGGAAAATATGCAATAGCAGCCCTGACCAAACTGCCTCGCTGAAACGGTTGTGAGATGGGATGATGATTGCATTCATTGAGATTTTGTGTACTGACTATATTTGTATGTGTCTGTTCAGCAAATTGTTGCAAATCTGCTGGACAGTTTTTCTCTATTTACTGCCACTCATATGATACTCATTGAAAGAGTTTGCAATCTCAACTCATGTATTCCCTGTTCCCGAGCAACTAGTATCACATTCCTAAGATTAGGCTATAGACAGGATTCAGATATGCCAAGTTAGCTCAGATTTTCTTTCCAAAATTTAAAGTTATGAAGATTTGCATCCAAGTTTCATTATTATTAAAAAAAAAAAAGGTATCAACATCATGAAGGCAATAGCCAACTCACTGTTCAGCCACCTGTCTCTCCTCTCCTTCATCTTCTCCTTCTTTGTCTTCACTTTCTTCTGGTCGGGGCCTGTGAAAACACATAGAGTTACATGACAGCACACATCATTCCAGGCGAGCCTCCATTTAGCACAGGGAAAATCCTACAACAAAAACATTCAAAGAGGCATGTGTTAAAGACACAGGCGGTGGCAAAATGAATTGGCGGCAAGATGCTACAGCCATTAGCGTACGGTTGAATCACAGTGTCTCAAAGTTTGGAATATGAACCCTGCCTGGACAGCACAGGTTACTGGCTTTGGAGCAACAACTCTTCAAGAGAAGCTCAATCACTGTGACACAACTATGCAGATTATTTTTCTCCTTGAAGTAGGACAATGCTTACACACTGTGACATTTCAATAAAATTTTTAAATGTTACTAGTTGTGATGATCTGTTTTAGCTCTGAGGCCCTTGTCCTGAAGTCACTGCATACATCCTGCCTTACCACTTCTCCAAAATTGTGTTTTTATCCAAACTATCACTTTCTGTTGTTTGTTTTCTACCATGACAACACTGGTATTTCTGATGACTTATGCATCCATATAAAAGACATTTCACACAGCTTTTTTACTGATTTTTGTTTTAACATTGAGTCTGTTAATTTCACACAAAGTGTATCAGCCACCTCTCATAAATGTGACCATACTGCAAACTACCATACTTTTACTTCGGGTCTGAATTTATAGTCATTGGTTCTGATGGACATTTTTCTCTATCTCTGATATATGTGGATTCTCATCGATCGAGGTATTGTAATCCCAGCGAATTGTATACAAAGCAATTGGACTTCAGTTTTGAAAAAGTTTCACCTGATTGGTAGGGAGTCCAGTATTTAACCTTCAGTAAGTGTCTGATACAAAGAGTGTCGTTGAATGCACGACACACATCACTAGGTGGGTGGGTAGGGGTCATTAGGGACGTGAGATCTTGATTATCTGCTGGGGAATCATGTAAATTGTTGTTGTGTATTAAAATATGTTTAACACTCTGATTCATTATCATTGTACACTTAAGATACCACAAAACTAATAAGTTTGTTCTGAAGGTAGCACTGAGTACCCAATATAATACAGATTTTGCAAAGTAAAGGAGATGTACTACTTCTAAAAAAAATATACTCACTTTAATTTTATATATCATTATCCAGCAATATTGAAATTAACTTGGGGGTCATGAAGACTTTGGCAAGGCACTGTATGCGTGTCACATTCATTATGGCTAAATATCTGATCCCAGAGTTACCCCTGGATCTAACCACATAATTGATACAGGCTGTAACTAATTTATTTATTTTCTGTAACCACTTATCCTGTTCAGGGTTGCTGAGCCAGGCTGAAGCCTATCCCAAGACACACTCATATCTACTTCCCCTCTTTGTTGGAAGAACCTACAGTTAGTGTAGGGCTGCATTAATCAATTATTTTAGAAATCGATTATTTTTGTAATCGATTATCCTATTGATTATTCTTGTGATTAATCAAGTACTTGAACAAGAAATACTGCATGCTCTGCTGTTCTTTTTTAATTAAATCATTTTTGCTTCGTTCAGGAGCAATAGTAATATTGAAAACTGAAACACATCTAATACGTCTATTGAATGAACAACAAATTGTTCCCCTTTTAAAAAACAAACAAAACAGCATGTTTATAGCTTGAATTGCAATAATATCTGTCTCTGTCGTGTGCAATAAAACAGTTCTAATAACAGATTTGTTGTTATGGGGTTTAATCTTAAAATATGCAATTTTTTCCGGCGCTTTTTAATTTGTTCAGTGTCGGTCAATCAGGGCTCCTTATGGTTTTTCTTGGACATGTTTCTAGAGGTCATTATTTCTCATTTTTAATATATTTTTTATTTGTTTTTTAACGCAAACTCTCTGCTGTGGTCCAGATCTTAATTAAGGAGGGCTTCTCATTTGGAAAGTGGTGTTTACGTGGCTTATTCTTTTTTATCATTTCTTTTATTCGGATTAAGGGGTCATGTAAACGTACCTAATGTCTCAGTTTATGGCAGTGCAGAATCCAAGGGTCACTGAACCCCAGAGTCACTATCACAGACTGTCAGTCTTTGTCTGACTTTTTAACCTCCCTAATTTGAGGCAGAGGAAGCATCTGTTCGCCCTCAAAAATAGATCATCTCCCGCGCTCACCTCCCTTCACCGGGTGAGATACGTCTCTTGGGAGACGCCTGTCCGGTGGGAGACAAGTGAGAGGAGATGAAGTGACCTGTAATAATTATAAAAATGACTTAAATTTAAAAAGCAACTAGTAGAGAGTTGATCCAGTTTGCAACGAGTAGCTAGCAAAACACGGACTGCAACCCGATGCCAGGGGTTAGCATGCTACCAGCAGATAGTACGGGACCAATTAGGTCAATTCCTCGTTGAGTGTCGCGCCACTTTGAGTGTATCCGCTTCCGTATCTAACAGACAGCCATTCGTTATTTTGAGGTGTGTGGGAGCGTGTACGTGACGTAATGATTAGGTAAGGCAGAAGCGCACTCAAACACAGTGCAGGTTTACTTGAATTATTCGAGGAATCGTTTCAGCCCTAACTGAGTGTACATTCTACTCCAGCCACTGTATGTCTGAGAATATAAGAATGCCTAGAATCTATCCTCTGAATGACGAGCAGCATTCCAAAGGGTTATTACACATGATGCCAGAAGGCAATGACTGTAATTAACACTGTTAAAAGTGTAAAAATTATAGCAGTGTGCAGCCCCTTTGTAGCGCGCCCAGGGAGCATATTGGGTTCAGGGTCTTGCTCAAGGACCCTACAACATGTAGAGGGGGACCTGGCCACTCTACCCACTGAGATATAGCCACCCATCTATCTTAAAATGGCCTGAGGGTGAATGGTGACAATTAAATCGATAGGTTGATGATACGCTGGTTTCTAATACAAAGTCAAGATTAACCTTTCAGCTTAAATTATATATCAGCAAATCAAAGTCATCCCTGGTTGGTTGGGACGACTGATCCTGTATATGTGCCTTTTAAATGATATACCAACCAAAAGAACATTACAGCATCTTCATTACAACATATTGCAACACTAGAACTGCTGGGAATGCTTAAAACAAAAAAAACTTATTAAGTTGCATTTACTTTTCATCAATATTGAATATTGTACTAACTAAATAATAAAATATCATGCCTGGACTCGTTTCTATGAAATGATTTGCCCCAGCTCCAGCTCTATGGAAATCAAAAGTCGACCGCATCAGAGGGGCCACATGTCACTTAAATGAGCACAGCAGGGTGCGATGAGCACCCTGTAATAAAGCGGTAGCTGAACAACAATATTCTGCCCTATTGATCCCATTTAATCCAACTTCTGGATTGAGGACACGAGCAGTAGCTGAAATATATGGGCTCATCATTTGTCTAACCAGAGTCCATCTGACCAGAGTGAAGATTGAACTTTCAACTCATTGACCTCTATGATTGATTTTAGGCTCTAAAAGGAGTCTTAATCCCTTATTTCATGTGATTCTCCCACATCTCCAGTTTCCTTTTGAATTATATGATTTTATATACCAGCTGTGGAAGATGTGTGTTGTTGCCCTGCATCTGGGTTTAGCTCATTGAGTTTCTGATCATGCCACCGAGGTAGGAACGTATCATTAGGAAATTGTTATTGTTGAACTTGTGGGCACGTTCATGACACTCTTCTAAAAAGATTCTGATATCATCCCGAAATACAAACACCCTGGATAAAACCTTCCCACGACAATCATCTGACACAAAACAGCTGTGTGATCAGAACCCATTTCTTCGCACCGTGCAGCACAAATCCGTACTTTGACAGTTCGATATAGTCATTGTATCGTTCGGCTCGTGACTCAGTTGTTGAGAGGGCAGATCCTCTCTGCGTATCAGGCAGTGTGTCCATTGCACATTGGGTGAATCGCACTTGATGAGCGCTTGCATTTTCTTGACTTTGTTTCAATAATTAACTTTGGTTTAGATCTGTCTGCTTTGTGTTTACCGGGTACTCCTGCTGTGAATTTATCCATGCTTAGCTAGTAGTGCAGATTAACGCATAATGTATATTTAGTCTCGTGGGGAACCACTGAGCTAGACATTATTGATGTTTCCAAAATCTTGATGATGGAGATTGAGTCCTCTCAACAAAAGACTTTACTTCCGGATCTCAGAAAGCAAACAAAAATACTAGTCTAAGACTAAAAACAGACGACCAATGAAAGTAAGCCCGGGTAGCATCCGTCTGTCTGTCTGTCTGTTTATAAATCTAATCTATCTAGACAGGGTTATTCCTGGTTTGACAACTCCAGAGTTACATTCTGCAGCCAGATCAAACGATTGCCACAATTGGAGTTTCGGTGCTTCGATGATGAGGAGTTATAAAGCAATCTTATTCTATAGAATGGATGAACTATGATTGACATGACAGAATATTTGATTCATTGTCATGGGTATAGAGGGTTACTGACACAATCAGGAAGAAATAGGCTTCATCTACTTGGGAGCAAGGTTGAATGCGTGAATTTCCTGAATATCCTAACATTCTTTGGGCCTGATGGAAAGAGTTTGGGCTCTATCTTCAGCTAGGCGCAAAGCAGTGGTGGAGCAGCACAACTGTCCTTGCTGGTTTCTGACACATGGTAGTAATAGTCTTAAAAATAAGGATGTCCAGGTGCATTGTTGGCTGCTCTCTTTAGGCAGCAGGAGATTATTACACCTTTGAATAACAGACACGTGCTATTAAGTCAGCCTGGCAGTTATATGGGGGGTTGCTGTAGCTCAGCAGGTAGAGCGGACCTTCCCAATCGGAAGATCAGAAGATAGCCGGTTCAAGACCCAGCAAGTCTACATGTCGTAGGTTCCTTGAGCAAGACTCGGAACCCAATATGCTCCCCAGGCGCTTCTAAAGGATTGGTCAAATGCAGAGAAATTATTTTACCATGGTGTGCTGAGTGTGACTGTATATGATTTATAAAGGATACATTTATATTATTATATACTTAATAAGTATAAAATTTATTGTATCCTGCAACCAACTTCAAACAACCATCTTTTGAATTTAGACACTCATATTCTCATGAACATTTCACTGTATGTCTATCTGTGCCTCAGGATTTATCAGGAAAACGGCTCACCCATTCACGCTAACATTCACACAGAGGCTGCCATTTAAGGCAGGACATGTCCATCATGAGCAGTAACCACTCATGCCATCATTCACACACCAATAGATGAGCCATTGGGAGAAACTTGGGGTTCAGTATCTTGCTCAAGGACACTTCGACATGTGGACAACAGTAGCCAGGGATCGAACCACCGACCTTCAGATAAGTGGACAACCGCCCTACCAATTGAGCCAGCGTCGCCCCATTTGTGCTCTCAAGATAATTTAGTTTAATTTAGTGCTCCTCTATCTATCATTAAAAATGATTGACAACAGTCGTCTCAGTAACAAACACTTTCTCAAGTTTAACTGAAAAATACATTTAAAGTGAAATAGTTAATTTGCACATACTTTTTACTTTTTCTCATTTCTTTATATGCCAAAGTGCACGATAACCTTCAGGGGGAGTAGAATAAAAGGACAAAATTAAACAGCAGCCTCTGGATGTACCCATTGGTCCATAGGTCTGTGTGCACCTCCCCAGCGCTGGATTTCATCGACTTGGGAGGGTCCAAGTACAACGATGTTTGGAAATAGTATTGGAACAGTATTGGCAACAATGCACTCTTTGTTTCTTACTGAGCTCTTCTAGCAACGGTCCTTCTGAAAGGAACTAGTGGCCCATGAAGTCCAAGTCACAGTAAACGGATATTACTGAATTATCATATATTCAATTACAGTTTCAGGCCTTGGTTTTCCCACTTGGGCCCTCAGCGCTATACTCCCTCAATTAAGCTACCCTAAAATTATTCACTGTGACACAACAGCTACAGGCTGTTGCAGACCACGTAACCAGTGAATATTCAAAGAGACAGTGACATTTATCTAGTTGAATTAAGTGGTTAAAATGAAGTTAAACCATCACTAATAGATCACTAATAGATGCAACCTATCTCAAGTAACTGTAAGTAACATTTCTAACTATTTAACTCTCAACAACCGGTCACATTTACTCATAAAATCACATAGAAAGCACCAATATCATTAAATGTAAATAAGATTCAACAGCGTTTCCCCCCGGACTCCAACCGAGCTGCTGTCATAAAATGCGTGCTATCAGACACACTGGCACCGCTATATCACTGAATCTGGACCTCATTCACACCACAACATCAGCAACCATCTACAGCACACAATAATCAACAGATATTTAGGACTCCTCATCTGAAGATTAAGTCTATCCTCATTTCTTTAAAAAAAGTTCAACAACAAAGCTGTAAAGGACACCGGTGTGTTTCAGTTCCATTATAAGTTTCATTTCCATTGGCATGGAGGCCAATGCTGATAGGCTATCAAGTCCAATTTCTCCAATAAATTTAAATTTGTTGAAAATGAGCGCTCCGCAGGAGCAGAGGAGATACAAGTGCCTTTCTCATACATAATACTGACAAAGGATGAGCCTAACTTAAGAACACGCCCAAGCCCACCTAGAATACCATTGCATGTCAAAAAAGACGTCCTAAATCACAACATCATAATCTGATTGGTTAAAAAAAATATGTCAACCAACAAAATCATCCTGGTAATTCTCACAGCCATAGGCATTCAATCTAAAAGATGCTTAGCCCATGTTTCACCCAGGGACAACAGTAGAGAAATCTGATTGGATAAAACCAAGCTCACAAAGGCTAACTGTAGGCAGGAGTAATTGGACTACACTTATATAGCACTTTTATAGTCTGCTCGACCACTGAAATTGCTTTACATTGCGAGCCATCATTCACACAAACATTCATACAGTGTTGATACAGTGCTGCCATGCAAGGTGCCACCTGCTCATCAGGAGCGGTAACCATGCTATCATTCCCACACCAATGGAACAGCCATTGGGAGCAACTTGGGGTTCAGTATCTTGCTCAAGGACACTTCGACATGTGGACTGCAGGAGCCGGGGATTGAACCACTGACATCCAGATTAGTAGACAACCGCTTTACCAATGGTTGTCCACAAAGGTTCCCACCCATTAACAGATGTATAAACAAACTATTAAAATATATGTACATTCATGTTTCCATTAAAATGTTAACCTGATGTGTGCTTATCTTTGGACTATTTTTTTGTCTATATAACCTTGTGTGTCGATTGGTGAAGGAGTTCTCGATTAGTTATGCTGTGTTAATAAATAATTTCTGAAAATCAATTAATGAAAATATCGTTTTTACACCTTACTCCTTCAAATATTAGTTTGAACCCTAACAATGATTCACTACCAGAAGTAGTTAAAAAGTGAGTTTTTCTATGATGATCTTAAACTTCATAGTATACACATATTTGGGAAGATATCAAATGAAAATCCAAACAATAATAGTTTTGTTTAGAGTATGAAAATACAATGTTTATATCCCTTTTGCTGGTGACAGTGGATGATGTTCAGCCCGGCACATTATCTCTAAGATTCAACGCATTCCCGAGATCCTGGCAGGCCTTTATCTGCCACCAAAGCTGAAGTGTTTTTGCTGCTCTTGGCAGTAAGACAACAGGAAAAGATAGGCATCTGCTGCTGACTACAGATGTGGGTAGAGTGGAGAAATCTGATCTATCATTAGAGAGCAGCGGAGTGTTGACTGTATTTATGGAGGGGGGGTGACTGGGACGGAGCTTTACCACCACTCCGATCCCATTGGGGGCATTGTCTTCTGGTAGATGCAATTGATAGCTGTGATTACGGCCGGCTGGAGACTACCCCTCACCTACCCAGTTTATATCGACCAAGACTGTACATCTTGCTCACTGGACTGGACTAAAAGCTTGTCAGGTGGCAGAGGAGTAAGTAGCTTTGTGATCATGACAAACATTAATATTCTATTATTTTTTGTGATATTGTCTTAAGCAATGACTAAATGATAACTTGCTCCATTCAAAGTGTGTTTCTACTTGAATGGTGAGGCTAGTGGTGTTCCTGTTGCACTAGCACACAATTTTTTCTCCTTTCCGAATTACAATGTTGGTCGCCTGTTTACATGACTTGCGGTTACATGCATCGATGATTGATCGACTAATCTAATCGGAAACGCCTTCAGACATGCAAGGACGAACCACAATCCCGTTCATAAGGTGGTGATAATGATTCGATGAGTTGGGTGCCAGCCGCCAACTTGCGCCCAGAAGAAGAATACGACAAAGAGGGCATGCGGGGAAATTAATTTTCCTCCATCTAACCGTACAAATATGTTATAATATTTCAAATTTGCAATGAATAAATCACTCACCGATGCAGACCGGTACTGTTTTGAAGTTGCCTTATATTAAATGTGTTGCGGCGCTGAAAAGATTACGCTGGAGCATTACGTCACAACGCTGGGCATGCGCAGACACAACTCAAATGTCTGCGCATGCCAAGCTCTTTCTGTATCGGAAACAGAAAGCTTTCCGATACAGCGTTTACATGCAGTGTACATGCATTTTTCGGGGATTTAATTATGGATGTATTTAAATGGCCTTTCATCTAAAACAAATCCAAAATAGAATTTGCTTCTTCAACCCAAATCTTTTTTCAAGTATCCTTCATGAACTGAGTGCATACCTAAAGAGTGTGCAGTTGTCGCAACTGACATCAAACAAACACAGAGTACATTGAAGGATAATTATATAAACTTGATTACATAAACTTCTCAATTTACACTGCTTATGCTCCGATTTCTTGCGGACAACATACCTCTCATTTTAATTGAACCAATAACGTTGCTTTTAGCTGAAATGTTTTTTTTTTAATATATATATATATATATATATATATATATATTTTCTTCAGAGATTTGTTGATTCAGATAATTAATAGAGTTGATTAGGCAGCAAGTACTCACACTATTTTGTGCACATAAATTGTCAAACTTAATTTTTATTAAACACCTATGAGGTTGCCAAGTTATGAAAAGTATACATTACCCAAATACATTAAGGGGGCACAGTCTTCCAACAATTATGTTGAGCATTCGATATATATCAAGGCAAAGTTTTGGTACATCAAGTTTTGGAAATGCGTTTGAGTGTGCATGACAATACAATACAATTGCTTCATTTGCATACATTTTTTAAATAAATTTGTGCAAAGGCAATATTGTGGCAGAGCACAGGAGACTGCAATATCTGTTCTTCCATAGCTGAATATGTATGTATGTATGTCTTGACAATGAAATCAAGAATAAAGCCAGCAGAGTTCTGGTGTTGTGTGTTTCTGTCCTGTGGTTGGTTTGTAGAATAGCCAGCGATGCCCGCTCGACACACACACCAAGCTATGTTCTCCAACTTGGCCTAGGTCTGGACCGACAGGTCATTCTTTAGGTAACAGGACATTTTTTTTCATTTCTTTCCAGCGGTTTATAAAATCCTGTGGTGCCAACTAGAGTTAAATAATTGAGAGCTATTAATAATGTTGGACCCCATATTGAGGGCTCATAATATTTGACTGCTACTTATTTGACTTTTCATAATGGAGCATGCGTGTTGCGACATTTCTGCCTCAGGGAGGTGTGAAATCAAACAACTACAAGACAAAAACAACATTCCTGGCCGCCTTGACATCATCATGGTCAAAAGAACGTGGTAGCAAAAACCAACAAATTCAGATAGAGTCAGTCCATACGACAGATCAATAAACCTACAATATACCAGCATACCTCCCTCGTAAATATACTTTTTGCATCGTCCAAACAAAACTAACAAGTAAATATGGGTAAAATCATAACCTTCTTTGCAAACGTAATAAACATGCACTTTAAGTACGGCAGAGTTTTTCAATAACTTTAAGAGGCTGTTACAAAAGCTAAGACTAATAATTATTTTTTTGACTGATTAAACTGCTGATTATTCTTACATAACATTATTTTTAGATTAGTCTTTCATTGTTTATACTTTTTAAATATTTTATTGACTTTTAGAATTCTATGATTCAATTATTTTAATCAATTATTTGTTTATGTGAATAATGTTTATCACAATGTCTCAGACAAAGCCAACAGTCCAAACTGCAATGAAACAATGAAAATGCATAACAAAAGCAGTAAATAAATGAAAGGAAAATTAACCTATCAGCAAATGTTTAACATTACATTTACATTACAGGGAATATGTCAGTGTTTGGGACATTTACTTAAAAAATAACAAAAACGGTTAATATATATATATATATATATATATATATATATATGTGTGTATGTATGTATGAATATGTATGTGTGTGTGTATGTATGTGTATGTATATACATATATATGTATATATTTATATACCTGTATATATATAATGTTTATATACAATGTTCATCTAAATATGTCTATAAGATGTCCTATTACATATTATGTCTTCATTTTGAGTCACCTTTAGAATACCTGTATAATGGGGAAAAATCCCCTTTTGGGATTAATAAAGTTCTTATCTATCCATCTATGAAATGTGATTAACATAATGTCTTTGAAATTTTCAAAAAATTCAAAAGCTCTAGAATGTCATTGGTGGTCAATTTTGTGCTAAACTACTGCTAAATGTTTATTTCAGCATCAATCTGCAACTATTTAAATTGCTATAAACATTATTTATTTGCTTCTCTCTTGACTCTTGGCTGAAAATTGCAGTGCCTGCTCACATTTTTTCATTGACTTATATTTTATACTATTTAACATTTCAACAATAATTGGCAGCAACCATTTGATGGTTATGATTTTTTTCTCTGAACAACTATGGCTGCCTGAAAAGTATTAAAAACACAGAAACATACTTTGGGCAAAGATTAAAAAAAAATCTTAATGATGAAAATAAAATTTAAATAACAAAACCACTGTTATAGTACTTTGGGTTGACTTTAAAATGCCATGGCTGTTTAAAACTTAATTTGTTGGAGCCTATCATGTCCTGGTTAACTTGTCAGGGGAAAGGGAACTTAAAAAAGGAATGACCATTAACGAGGACATCACCAGCATCACTGTCTTCCACCAGAAACAAGCAAACACTGAGGCAGCTAAACCCTGATTTCATGCATGAACTAAATTCATACGGAGGCAGGTCTATAAATAGCGAAGGGTCTTGGTCTGGTGACGCTTTATGCAGCAAAGCATGCTTAGCAACTAGGCCCAATCCTTCATTCCCTTTATAAGATACATCTCCAGCCACTGTGTGCTGCCAACTCTGCCCCTCACCCATTTGAATGACCATCCATTTGATTTGATTTTGGTTGTTCCTCAAATCTGTGAGGATTTCTGTGCTAGTAGCTGGAAGGAGGTAACCCGGCAACCTAAATTATTTGTAACGGAAATCCTTAAAAAACCTTTCCTGTAGTTGTCTGCTGTAGCAGAGGCACAATCGCAAGTTGTGCACGCCATCTAGTGGCCAAAATTTGCAATGAGAGTACAACTATGTCCTAATTCCCCTACAGAGTACATATTAATTTTAAGCACATTGCAGAACATTTATTTCTAATCACAAAATTATTTTGAGTATAAATTCATTAGAAATAACTGTAAAATTTAATATAATGAAAGAAAATTATTTTGAAATTTTATCAATAACTGGCATAATCAACAGTTTTCATCCAAACAAAAATACATACTAATGACAAGTTATGACATTTTTGAAATGATTTATGAAAGTATTGTTGTTGTTGTTTTCCAAACCAGTCAATGGTAAAAAATAAGGAAATTAATCAAGAATTAAAACAGTTCCTAGTTGGATTCAAAACAGTCAAAGTAAATTCTTCCTTAACAAACTTCAGTGAAATCCTGATTTAATATTAATTCATGTATGGACACTCTTCACCCCTTCACATCTTCCCCATTGAAGACTGACCCTACCGTATTTCTCCTTTTATCCGCACCATGATAAAACAGTTTCCATATCCACTACAATTTGGTGTATCTAATTGAAAATTAATGAACAAAAGTAAAGAATAGTAGGCAAGAGTAGAGTGGAATTAGGGTTTGTCCCCTGTGAGTAGGACAGCGCTCAAGCATGCATAGATGAAACAATTACTTCAACCAGTCACTTTATGAATTTTGAGTTCAGCGTCGCAAAGTCTTCGCAAAAACATAAAGATATCCAAAAATATTAACCTGTATGTGACAAAATAAATTGAAAATAGCATTTAAAAATAGACTTTGTCAAAGTGGTGTAAGAGGAGAAACTCTGGTCAGCCAAAAAGCAGTGTGTGGAGGATAGTAGTCTTATGTATAAGATGAAAGGAATGTCATCTTCAAACAAACAGTGACAAAGTGCATGAGAACATATTATAATTGTCCCACTGTTTACACGTAATTGTTACAAATTGAATCATGGTTGTTGTTCATCTTTGATACAATTCATGATGCATTTATAAATACCCACAAGCCAGGGTACTTCTATTGTCTGTCCCTGATTAATGGGGTGGGTTGTGTCACGAAGGGCGTCCGACATGAAACCCATGACAATTCAATATAAAGAACACGAAAGTGATTTCCAAATCGGATCCATCCTGGCCCTAGTTAACAACGACCGCCACTGGCATTGTAAACCAGCAGGGTGCCAGCGGAAACTATGCTACTTTTGGTGAAGAAAAAGAAGACGGGGAGGGGGAAGACGTGGCAGCAAACAAAGAGAGATGAGGATAGGCAGCAGTGGGCTGAGAGTAGTAAATTTAATTGTTGGCACTATGACAGGAAAAGGTAGAGAACTAGCTGATAAGATGGAGAGAAGAATAGATATACTGTGTGTCAAATAGACCAGGTTGAAAGGCAGAAAGGCTGGAAGCATTGGAGGAGAGTACACACTATTTTACCATGGAGTAGTTGGGAGGAGAAATGGGGTAGGGGTAATTCTGAAGGAGGGTTATGTGTAGAGTGTTCTTGAGGTGAATAGAGTGTCTGAAAGAGTGATGAGTGTGAAGATAGAAATTGGAGGTGTGATGATGAACGTTTCAGCGCAGGTTGATTGTGAGTTGGAAGAGAAAGATAATTTCTGGAGTGAGTTTGATGAGGTGATGGAGAGTATTCAGAGGTGTGGGAGAGTAGTGGTTGGATCAGATTTTAATGGGCATGTTGGTGAAGGGAACACAGGAGATGAAGTGGTGATGTGGTGTGGAGGACAGGAACATGGAATGACAGACGGTGGTAGATTTTTGCGAAAAGTATGGAAATAGCTTTGGTGAATATATATTTCAAGAAGAGGCAGGAGCACAGGTAGAAGCACGCAGGTAGATTACATCCTATATACAAGATGCAACCTGAAAGAGATTGGAGACTGCACGGTGGTGACTAGGGAGAGCATAGCAAGACAGCAAAGAATGGTAGTGTGTATGATGACTCTGTTGGTACAAAAAAGGAAAAGAGCAAAGGTAGAACACAGTATCTAGCACGTGCCAGCCCAAGCAGGTGGCGCCAGAATTAAGCATCATATGCTGATGAAGAAGCTTAATTAAGACAGATAGGGCTGCAGAACAGGCAGACAGACAAACAAAAAGGGCTGCAGAAACAGTGCGGTAAGACTCAAGAGTTTTAAACACTATTGCTACGTCGTATTGCTACGTTTCATTTGCTGTCTGGACACTGAAGGGAGAGGACGCTGGCGTTGTCTGTTCGCCGCTTTTCCATCAGAGTTCTACAGCCTGCAATACTATAAACCGACAAGTATACCTTTATTGTTGATCACCGACAAACCTTTTGGATTTATATCTGTATTTGTATTTGTACTTGTACTAATTCTACCGAGTCTGATGACGGTCTGAATACCTGTTGCTGCAAGTGTACCATCACCCGGAGACTTCTGTATCCGTTTGTTTCATCTTATATGTCAGTTTCTGTTTGTTCATCGTTGATGTCAGTTTGTTTATCCGCCTTGTTCATCACTGCCCCCTCGTGACACTTTCACCAAAAGCCGCTGTTGATCACTTTCTTTCTTTTTTCTGGGCATCATGTCCATAAAAAAAATTGCTAATAACGTCTTTTGTGCGTCTTGTCCATGGCTAACGGCTAATAACGGGCTAGTCTCCACAACTGGCATGATGTTAAATTATTTCGTCACCCAACTGATGAAATTCAACAACTACAACACTCCGTTGTACATATCAGTTATTAAACAACTTGGACTCCTTCGCTGGCCCCGTTAGGTTCACAGAAGTTGCTGTTCTAAATTTGTTTACTCCCGCTCCGACAACTCCATTCCATCCTTTTGGTCTGACGTGCGCACCTTCGCATTTCAGGCGCGTCATCAGAACGCTGTCGCTCTTCCCAATAGTGGCGCTGGAGTTTCCTCAACAAAGCTTCTCACTGTGCGGGTTAGAAAATGTGGAGTGGATTTCAGTATTCTTCGGCCAATACAGAGACTCACTGTTACATCTAGTATTAAAATTGAACTCTTTAATACACATCTCTCACAAACAAATCTTGCCTCATACATGACCACATTCTGGAAAAGGGTCTGGACGTGATGTGCCTGGCAACAACCAGATGTTTTTTCTGTCCTGAATGAGACCTGTCTCGCTGGCTACTTTTACCTCCAGAAAGCCTGCAGCACTGGTCGTGGTGGTGGTCTGTCTGTCATCTATCGCAGGGATTTAGACTTGTCTCCACTGCCGTTGCCAGAGATCTCTTCTTTTGATTGCCTGGCATTTAATTGTAAGCCCTCTTTCTCCATGACCATACTTCTAATCTACCGACCACCCAAACTAAACCCAGCATTCATCTGACATGTACAACCTTTTCCGACATTTTGCACAACCTCTGCCATTATTATAATACTTGGAGATATGAACATTCATGTCAACTCCCCTGCATGTCGTTTTGCATCCGAATTTCTCAAACTACTGGATCGTTTTAATCTCAGGCAAATTGTCTATGTCCCCACCCACACCATGGGGCACACCCTGGATCTTGTCATCACTGACTCTGCTCCTCTCACCAATCTTCTTGTGTACGATCTGGGTGTGTCGGACCAAAAAGCCGTCTCCATGGAATTGTCACTTGTGTCCCCCCTCACCAAGTCCAATCGTCAAATTTACTTCAGGAATTTGAAAAACATCAACCCAGAAACCATGACAATCGACCTCAAACATCTTCTTTCTGCAAACTTTGTATCAGCCAATGACTCCCTGAGTAGCATCCTGGATCGTCACGCCCCTGTAAAAACTAGAACAGTCACCTTCTCCCGCTCAGCCCCCTGGTTCACCAGCGAGCAACGGAATATGTTGGCAGCTGGGCGTGTCCTTGAGCGGCAATACAAGGCTTCAGGTCTCACTGTCCATAAGCTATCCTTTTGGGAACACCAAAAGGTCTACTCAAAGTCCCTTAGAGAGGCTCGGTCACTGTTCTACTCGAACATTATCAAAACCAGTCCTGCAAATTCTAAGCAGCTGTTTTCCACTATCAATCATCTTCTTAAACCACAAACTCCCCCACTTACAGAAATTACAGAAGAGCACTGTAATAATTTCAAGGCTTTCTTCAAATCAAAAATTGACTTCTTGTATTGAATTCTGTCCTTTCTGGTTCCTCCTCTCTACCTATCCAGTCTGTTTACTCACAGTTTGAGATCTCCCAGCCTCTAAAGTGCTTCCCAGAAATCTCACAGCAGGAGGTTGAGGTTATCATCAGGTCGATGAAACCCTCCACCTGTGCCCTCGACCCCTTTCCTACAGCCCTAGTGAAAACTAACATCTCTTCCATCAGTCCCCTGATCACAGCTGTAATAAACCAATCCCTCCAGGCCAGCTTTGTTCCATCTGCCCTAAAAGCCGCCATAATCAGACCCCTCCTCAAAAAACCTACTCTCGATCCAGAACTTTTTGCTAAATACGAGCCATTTCCAAACTCCCATACCTCTCCAAAGTTCTGGAAGAAGTAGTTCCTGCCCACCTCCAGGACCACCTCAAATACAACAACCTCTTTGAAACCTTTCAGTCTGGTTTCCGCTCCGCCCACAGCACAGAAACAGCTCTGCTTAGAGTCACAAATGAC
>VRLP01006136.1:0-30845 GCA_009660295.1 Lophius piscatorius | reverse complement strand
GTAGTTGTTGAATTTCATCAGTTGGGAGACGGAATAATTCATCATCATGCCAGTCGTGGAGACTAGCCCGTTATTAGCCGTTAGCTTTGGACGAGACGCACAGGGGACGTTAGTAGCCGTTATTTTCATGGAAATGATGCCGAGAAAAAAACCTATCAAACACAGAAAGTGATCAACAGCGGCTTTTGGTGAAAGTGACTCGGGGGCAGTGATGAACGAGACGGATGAACAAACTGACATCAACGATGAACAAACAGAAACGGACATAAACGATGAAACAAACAGATACAGAAGTCTCCGGGTGATGGTACACTTGCAGCAACAGGCAGGCGGACCGTCACCAGACTCGGTAGAATTGTTACAAATACAAATACAAATACAGAATAATACATACAAATACGGATATATATCCAAAAGGTTTGCCGGTGACCAACAATAAAAGGTATACTTGTCGGTTAATAGTATTGCAGGCTGTAGAACTCTGACGGAAAAGCGGCGAACAGACAACGCCAGCGTCCTCTCCTTTCAGCGTCCAGACTACACTCATTAGATGATTAGATGAGTTGATGTATGTAAACACTGGGTCGGAAAATATCACAAGTCATGTTAACAGGCGACCGACATTGCAATTCGGAAAGGTTTAATTCGGAAAGGAGAAGAAAAGTGTCCAACGTAAACCCACCTATTGAGCTCTGCATTTCAAATTCCTGGATAGTCTACCAAAGAGAGTGTGACCTGCTGAATGACAAAACAAATGTCTCTCAAGTTGTTCCACCTAGCAGTCGCCAGTTAAAGGTCAACAAGCAAGAAGCTAAAGTTGGACAATCATCCTGCTCTTCAGTATCTCAGAAGAGATACTGTTCCCCAAGACCCTCAAAACCACAACCGGATGTGCGTTATGACAACTATTGACATTTGCCACTTCAATCAATCAATCAATCTTTATTCATAAGGCACCAATTCACAACAACAGTTGTCTCAAGGTGCTTGTCACTTCACTGTGACAAGAGGAGTCCTTTTGACAGAATTTCCGTGCAACCTACGTCCAAAGGGGGTACCGAGATGGAAATGTCAGAAATCCAATGTTTTCTTGTGTTTGAACGCAAATCAAGAATGCTTTGCTGAATATCACAATAAAAAAAATTGAATCTAATGCTCTTGCAAAAGACCAATTAGGTATGTCAAGATGGAAACGTCGGTTTGGTTGATCTCTCTCTCCTGATTTAAGCAATGTTGTACTGTTTTAATTAATAGAAGCCATTCTTTTGAATACCACCAGAAATTGCGAGTGGTTGGTCAATATAATGCCACATAATGGTGCCTGCAAGGCAGCCCCTATCATCACTGTATGAATGTTTATGTGAATGGATGAATGCTTACTTGTGTTGTAAATGCGCTTTGAGTGGTCGACCAGACTAGAAAGGCGCTATATAAGTACGCTATAGAGTCCATTAACCATTTGTCAAGCCTTTGTGTTCCGTTCTCCCTCTGTGTCTGTCCTGTGATTGGTCATCATGCTCACCTGTGTTTCCCCTCCATAACTATTTAGAATAAATAGTTTTGCACCTGCTCTGCCGCGTCTTGTGCCTGCGTTTGGGTCCAAGCTAAACCCCAGGAGAGTTCATAACAGAATGAACTGGCCAGAATGGACCCAGTGGACGCATTGATGGACATAGAAATAAATGAACTAACTTACACACTGATCTGCATTCATGTGGAGTGGATGAAGGGTCCTCACAAGGAGGTACAACAGGCCGCTCCCCGCATCGCTCGCCGGAAGGTCTCTGCCCAACCCTGGCTGTGGGATTTCCTGCGGGAGTGGTTGAAGACCTTTGTGGAGAACCCGGATGCGCTGCCGGCATGTTCCCGGCCCCAGCCTGTTGGTTTTTCCCCTTCTCCAGCCACTGTGTTTGCTAGCCACCAGCCGGCTAGTCCTCTGTCTGTTGCGGCTGCGGAGTCTGCTGGCCTCCTACCCGCTAACCCTCAGCCATGATCATCACCTGAGGGAGCCGGTAGTGTTTCTGAGGTTGATGCCGATCGGGACTCTCTTTTTTGGGGAACCCGGCTGGCAATAAAAGCGGTTCTCAAGAAGAGGCGAAAGCGCCTCAGCAGCTTTTCGCCCTCACCGCTGCCCAGCTCTTCGTCCTCAATGCTGCCTAGCTCCTCGTCCGCACCGCTGCAAAGCGGCTCCTCTTGTGATTCCTCTCAGCGACTCCTCTCCCAACTCCTCCAGCGACTCCTCTCCCGACTCCTCCCACGACTTCTCTCGCGACTCCTCCCGTGACTCCTCTCCCGACGACTCCTCCAGTGACTCCTCTCCCGACTCCTCTCGTGATTCCTCTCCTGACTCCTCTCGTGACTCCTCTCCCGACACCTCCTCCAGTGAATCCTCTCCCGACTCCTCCAGTGACTCCTCTCCCGACTCCTCCTGTGATTACTCTCCTCCTTCGCCATCTTGCCCACTGTCCTTCGGCTCGGCCTCCTGAGGGCTCTTTCCACTTTCACTACCGGCGGTTTCGTGACCTGGTTCGCCTCCACCGATGACCTTCTCCTCGTGACCTGGTTCGCCTCCACCGGCGACCTCCTCCTCATGACCTGGTTCGTCTCCACACGCGACCTCCTCCTAGTGACCTGGTTCGCGTCCACGGGCGACCTCCTCCTCGTGACCGGGTTCGCCTCCACGGGCGACCTCCTCCTGGTAACCGGGTTCGCCTCCACGGGCGACATCCTCCTCGTGACCGGGTTCCCCTTCAAAACCGCCCTTCTCCTCGGGCTCCTCGTGACCGGGGTCGCCTTCCAAAGCGCACTCCTCTTCGAAGCCCAGAGCGGTCACTCTCTGTGGCTCCCTCTGGTGCTGCCTTGCTCCGGCCCTACCTTTAGGTCCTCCACCGGACAGTATAGGTTTGCTGGACCGGGCTCGTTGAATTTTTTTATTTTGTCCCTCCTCCAGACCCCCTCTTCTCACCCTGTTTGTGTTAAATTCTTGGGATTTGGACTTTTGATACGTCTGGTATCCGTCCCTTGAGGGGGGTTCCTGTTTTTCTTCGTGCCTTTTATTTAGAATAAATAGTTTTGCACCTGCTCTGCCGCGTCTTGTGTCTGCATTTGGGTCCAAGCTAAGTTCATAACACCCAGGAGAGTTCATAAAACCATTGACAATAGACTCCTCTTGTCAATTTGTATGTACCTAATTTCGATTTAATTGGACCAGCGACTGATAAATTATGCCTTGAAAACATTTGGAGATAAGCTACCCCTAGGGTCACAAATATACATCTGAGCTTTTAAAAAAACAGCCTTGTGCAAAAAATTATTTGTTATTATTTATTTTTTAATTTTTTCATTAAAGTGTCGTGGAATGTTTTTAAAAGCATTAGCACTTAAAAGAGTTAACATTTTTGGATTTTTTTATGAAGTTGTAACGGTGCTAGCCAAGCGTAAGAACTCAAAATTGTATTTATTTCAAAACACAACAATTATTCCCAGCCACAGGATAAACTGAACTCATCTAATGGTACATTGAAAAAGGAACTCATTGAGTGCAAATATAAGAAATTCCATAACGACGTTCGAGATTACTACGAAGAAAAAGAATAGAAAAGATAAAGAACACCCAAACCAGAGACAAGAGGCAACCGTAGGTTATGTAGGCATCCACCACCAAATTCCATTAACCTCAAGCATCGCCAGGAATATCTCACCAACAACAGGTGCCAACCAGAACAATTCAACAACCCCAGACATCTATGGTTTCATTCCAAAATTGCCAGGCATCCACAGGAACACTCCACTAGTCCCACATATTCACAGAAATACTCCACCAACCCCGGAGGCCCACGGGAACAGGCCACCGTCTCCAATACAATACAAAATAATATTTTCATTCATATCCCCTTTTGGTGAAAGTGTCTCTGGGGCAGTGATGAACAAGACGGATAAACAAACTGACATCAACGATGAACAAAGAGAAACGGACATAAACGATGAAACAAACAGATACAGCACTATGTGCAAAGTTTACAATGATGTGAAGCATTTTTGCATGACCGGGAGTTCCATCTTCTTCTGTTGATACATCACTTAATTTCTTCCCGAAACTGTGCCCGCCCAATACGACCTGAACCTTCTTGCAGATTTGAATCTTTTTAATGAAACAAGAGGGGCCACAGGCTAACAAAAAAAATTACTATATGAAAATGAAATACCTACAGCAGACAGTGAGTATACGAAAATGATGCAGCAGACAGTGAGTATACGAATGCCCATCATCAGAAAAAGACACTGGCACTATGCAACTATTCAATTTTCGCAAATTGTATTAATTGGCAAATCAAGCAAACCAATAAACATAAGTAGGAGCAACATAAGTGTTTTGAGTGCTTGTGTGTGAGAGTGAGTTTGTGTGTGTCTCAGTAGTCTGTTTTGCTTGCTACCCAGATCCCCGAAAGTTCAATCATTTTCATCATCCTGCTGCATATCCAGGAAGACAAAAAATCCTCAGTGCTAATCGATGATCTCCAGAACATGGGTCGAGTGAGCGGCTTTCAAATGAACTTTTAAGTAATGGAATACCTCACAACTACTATGTTGTGCAGTAGCCTAACTCGCTGCACTACCCAATAATTCTCCCTCCATTAATGGGATCACTTTGCAGCATGCAATACTTCTCTGCTTTTGAGAGAGAATAAGGTTGTTTGCCAAATCTATCTCTGTCCTCAAATTCTACGCCTCTTCTCTGTTTTTCATAGTTCCTTTTCAGCTGTGTGTGAGAATTATAATATATATTATATAATATAATGACCAAATGGAAAATTTTACCTCCAAGAAATATGGACATTTGAGAATAGAGTTTTCCTTTGATTTAAATGAGTATAAAGCAAATACTTTCAAGATGTGTTGAATGCGTAAACTACTTCATGTGCAAAAATGCTAGGATTCTCCTAGGATTTACTAAACAAGTGGACATTTATTGAGTAATAACTTTGCATTTGCCACTGTGTGTCCCAGCTGGGTTAGTGATGAATGGACTGTACTTATTTAACACTTTTCTAGCTTACTCAAGCACTTAAAGCCCTTGACAATGCGAGCAAGCATTCACACATTCACACAAACATTCGTAGTGACTACTGCTAAGCAAGGTGCCACCTGCTTATCAGGATTGGTGACCATTTTCACGGCATCATTCACACACCAATGGAACAGCCATTGGGAGCAACTTCGGGCTCAGTATCATGCTCGACAACAATTGGACATGTGGAATGCAGGGGCCGGGGAATCAAACCACCAACCTTCAGAAAGATGGAAATCACTCTGAAAACGGAGCCACCGTCAAGTGGTCTTACAGCAGGAACAGGGTGCCTCCAACCCTCCGTCTGGTGTTCTAACAAATGCTGTTTTGCAAATTAAGAAGGACATAATCAGTTTACTCATCGAAATTACAAAAGAGTTCCTTCCTCCATTTGCCACATCTTCCAGCAGCGCCAAATCAGCCAATGTGCCTCTATACGCATTTTGATTACATGCCTTTGTATACCAATTACCCTGCTCCTATCCGAAAAGTTACATTTGTGGAAGTTATCCTCATTATAAATAAAAACCAGTTGTGTTCCAAAAACAGCTATATTGTTACCAAACCAATAAGCAATCTTCCATTCTGGTTTCCCCATTGATAAAATCAAATTTTTCCAGCTTTGGTTCACTCAATCTGTGATGTTGGACTTAGAATGATAGGTGGAAGTTAACCTGTTGCAGGTTCAGCAAACCATTGGGAAGACAGAGGGGAAGAACTGGGACCCATAATCAAACGAAATGGAGTCGGATAGTACTTGTTGGGTCATAGTCTGTCCCAGATTATGGATTCAGAAAAGTAGAATGTTTAGAATACAATATACTACTTTATCTTTCCCCTAAGGGGGAAATTCAGTTCCATGTAACTTTTGAAAGTATTGCCACTAAACTAGAGTTTACTGTCATTTTAAATTACATATGATCCCATCCTTGAAGCTTTTTTTCCCCCCATTAAACCTCTCCTCCAAGATGCTTTTAGTGTACGCCAATGCGTCAGTTGCTTCTTGGGATGAGTTATCCAGTGCAATGAGTGGCTAAAAAAGAATAGAGTCCACACAGAAAAATCCATATCTAATAAAGAGCAGGTTGTGCTTTTTACGCCAGCTGGGTGACTTAAGTAATGATTTCACTCCACTTCACTCCTAATGTCTTTGTTCAGTGAAAATAGATTCAAGCCAGGTATATTCTTTATATCCTCAAAGTGATATGCCATTGCTCTGTCTTCTGTTGAAGCCATCCCATAGCTAGATTTATGGAGTAATAGAAAGGTGTGTTAATACAATTACTCTTTACCCTATACTGCATACTCATCATGTCACTGTTCAGACAGTCATTCAATCATCAAACTAACCAGCCGTCCAAAGTATGTGAGGACTCGGGACTGGGTGTCGGACGTGGTTGTCTGCAGTACGGGGGCCCCGCAGGGAACGGTCGTGGCTCCGTTCCTCTTCACGCTCTACAATGCAGACCTCTCCTACAACTCACCCACGTGTCACCTGCAGAAGTTCTCTGATGACTCCGCAATCGTCGGTCTCATTGCAGACGGGGACGACAAGGAGTACAGAGGAGTGACGCAGGACTTGTACTGGTGCCAGTGGAACCACCTCCAGATCAACATGGGTAAAACCAAGGAACAGCTGGTGGACTTCCGCAGGCACATCCCCCCCCCACACCGGTGAACATCCAGGGAATGGACATTGAGATGGTCACATCTAACAAGTACCATGGTGTTCACCTGAACAATAAACTGGACTGGACTCAAAACTCCAGGGCACAATAAAAAGGGTTAGAGCCGACTCTATCTGCTGAGGAGACTGAGGTCTTTTGGAGTGCAGGGGGAACTCCTGAAGACCTTCTATGACTCTGTGGTGGCGTCGGCCATCTTTCATGGAGTGGTCTGCTGGGGCAGCAGCATCTCAGCTGTTGACAGGAGGAAAATGGACAAACTAATCAGGAAGGCCAGTTCAGTCCTGGGATGTCACTTTGCACTATGGGAAAGTATACTATTCAATATGTCCACATTTCAACTGCACATTTAATTTTTTTTTTCTGTAATATGCTCTTTGCTGCTGTAACCCTGCAATTTCCCCGTTGTGGGACTAGTAAAGGTTTATCTTAACTTCTCTTATCTTATCTTATCAGTCACTCAATCATTCACGTTGGTGGAGCTGGCCTGAGCTCGACCATGATCAAATTCCACTGTAAATACCGCAACTCCAGCAGAGTTGTTCCACCTCTATGAACTCCAGAGACTAGTCTTTGAGTTAAGTTATATATTGTATTTCAGACTCTAATGCAACCTGGTGTGGAGTATAAGCTGGTGTTTCTCGCTTACACTGGCCAACAGAAACTGACAGCTCTGGCTTTCTTGAGGTGTTGAGATTAAAGTGTTAATATATATAAACACAGGTAAGCTGGGACATGATTGGGAAGGTCATGAGTAATATCTTAACTAGGCTTATTAGTACTGATACATAAAAGCATGGATTCATATGAATAGTTGGTTGACTGGAGTTGTCAATTGTTAATGTTAATATAAAGTCAAGTTTCATATTCCAAACGCATAATAATTTAAAAATGAGGAGAGGTGATCTATTATTTCATTGAAGGTAATTCATTAACTCGTAAAATTTCATACAACTGGAAAGATTGGAAATAGATTAATAATTAAAATGAAAAATACATTACATCATTACATTATTGTCTTTCAATTTTGAATACAGTTGAAATCCATTTGATATTGTATGCATTATGTATATGTATGTATTGATCTATAGCTGCTGTCTTCAAAGTCTGTCTGCACTTGTAAATTGATTTAATTTATAATCTGAGGAGTGAAATAATTGATATTTCATGATTGACTGATGTAATTGGTCTGGTTATTATTATTGATTGCTGCACTAGGAATGTGCTAAATTTGATTGGCCTCCCAGTGTGAGAAACATCCTCATGCAAAGCCCGTACATGTGCCTGTGTGGATATGTTTGTGTGCTGTGTGTGTGTTACATATGAAAGGAGCAATAACCAACAATTTCCCATTGAGGTAATATATATTCTGACGCAATGTGAAGTATGAGAGGGAAATTAATCGTGTTTGATATATCCATCATAACCTGGAAATTACTAAATAAGGGAGATGGGAGGCAGAGTGTGGCATGCACGGGTCAGGATTTTTTTTTAAATTTTCCTCACTTTAGGTCTCATTGCTCTACTTCATAATGGACCGACAGTTCAAACCATTGTGAGGCTATGCATCAAATAAGGGAACTACTTTATAATAAAGCCAAATCAATGTTCACTTGAGTATGAAATCACAAAAGTGAGTTTATTGAAAAGCATTGGGGCATACAGTAAAGTTCCTATGAATAAACCAATTTACAATGGGCCACAAAAATGTAAAATTGGACAAATGTGAACATTTTGGGATTTTGTAAACACTTTATATATTTTAAACCTTTATGACTTTTTTACACATGCAAAGTCAATAATAAGCAGATTAATCCAGTTGTGCATATGAATAGTGTATATTATGCTTTAAAAAGGTTTCATGTACTCCAGCAAATACATATTTTCTATATTAATACCTATTGGCAGAATTTGAGTCAAATGTCAGGCTAACCTGCATTCTTAGCCTATTACCAGGCTAAGCATGCAGGATAGCCTGGTAATAGCTGTGTCACAAAGCCGTTAGCCGTGCAGGTGTGACACAGTGATTGGTGTCATACATGCAAATTTAATCCATCACCATTAACTCCATCCATCTAGTTCTGGCATGGTGCTGGTTCGAGCACCTCTACCTCCCCATAGCCAACTGGTCTTCAGAGTTCCATCTGCCTTTGTCAAGCCTTTGTGTTCCTTTCTCCCTCTGTGTCTGTCCTGTGATTGGTCGTCATGCTCACCTGTGTTTCCCCTCCAGCTGTGTCTCATTGTTTCGTTACGTCTGTGTATAAAGTCTGTACTTACCTTCGCTTCTGTGCCAGTTCGTTGCATGATGTCCCTTGTGTCATCTTCGCGTCCCAACCTTTCCCAGTGTGTCGTGAGTAATCTCCAGTATTTCTGTTCCTGTTTTTTCCTCGGGTCTTTTGGTAGAAATAAATATATTTGTACCTGCTCTACGGCGCATGCGTCTGCATTTGGGTCCGAGCAAAACCCCACAGGAGTTCGTAACAGCCTCATCATTCAACAGCCTCAGTAGTGTCATCAGCCACCACCACCAGTATCCAGACTCCAGAGGGGGCAATATTCTATTCTGCTGCTTTGATCACAATCTCCCCAAATAGTCTGAGCACCAAATACTTTCTAAGACAGTAATTATCCAACATCATTAGCGAAGTACGAAGAAGTGCAAAAATGCCAAAATAACATAACAACTTTTTGTAGTTTTTTTTAAATAACCCAGTCTATGTCATCAAATTATTTTCAACTCTCTAGTGTTTCCTTGATTTGATAAGAATTAGAATAATTGTAAGCATATTGTAGTGTGACCCTCTGGCTGACTTTAGCATCTTTAAGGCAAACTGTTACTAGCACAGAAGTCCAATAACTGAACATCACTAGGGTTCAGATCGGGCAGTCTCACAGTTGGGGAGTAAGATGATGGAGTCTCCAGTTGGGGAGCTTTGCAGCACCCGTTCCAAGGACTCCAGAAAGGGTGGGTACTCTGAACCGCTGTTTGGCGCATTAGCGCACACAACAGTCAGGACCCGTTCCCCAACCCCAAGGCATAGTAGTCCAAGCTTGGGGCTGAACCGGACCGAGTCCCATGGGTGGAGGCCCGTCCACCAGATGCTCGCTGGCGGGCCCATCCCCTGCCAGGCTCTAGGTTGGGGGCCGGTAACCGTCTGGGCAGGGTTCTCAAGTCCTTGATTTTTCTCTCATCAGTGGTCTTGACTGCCCTTTGTCTGACCCTTCACCTAGGACCTCTTTACCATGGGAGACACTACAAGCGGCAAACTGCCCCCGACAACACAGCTCCTAATGTACTGTAAAGTATTTAAAGTATTGAGAAATTCGTCACAGAATAGTAATTCGGGAACCTTATCTGATGACTAAATAATGACTAAGTCTACAGTGAAATTAATATTTGGGTCTCATGCGTCTACTTACTTGTTTTGCACTTTGAAAACTTGTGAAAACTTCTGTCTTGGCCTCCTCATACATACCTGGTGTTATTACTTCAGAGAATTGTTTTCTTTGTTACAGAATTTTGAACTACAGCAGAGTTAACAATGTTGAAAGGTTTAAGATCGTCAATTGCAATTCTTAACCTTCCAACGTTGTTCATCAAGTGCAGTTTGCATGGAGAGTTTGGTTTGTTTTTTCCTTCAAAATATCATCAGTAGAACTGTGTTCGACTCTTGAATCGTACCTGTGCTCTTTTATAGACTAATTAGAGACCAAGCACATGATGTCTTTCAACTTTCGCAATCTGTCATTTCCGTCAGTTTCTCCATCAACTTGAACATTTTTATTAAATCTAAATATTGCTAAACATTTGATCAAATCTGGTGAAGTTCTCATCATTTGGATTCATGACTGCGGGGCAAATACATAAGTTAAAGAGTTCCAACAAAAATACAATTATTTTTGAAACATAATGGTTACGTATCCACATGTCATACAGATATCCGACGGAATCTTTCATTGGGTAGTATTATTTTAGAACTCAGAAAAACTTTAGCTTACTGGCATTAACAATATTATTCCCTTTACATTTTGTTGTTTCATGTATTGAAATATCCCAACAGTTTTCAATAGTTACTAGTGGCTGCTGTTTTATTTATTATGTACATTATTTTTTTACCTACACGGGAGCAGTAACTAGCAGTCTCATTATCAAAGTTTGTCGGCAAAAAAAGGCAAATTGAAGTATTGGACAGCTCTGCCTAGGTTTCAAATTTCCTTTTTCTAGATCCTGCAAAATACAAACCTAAATATGAAAACTGATGAAGAAAAGGTATTGCATTTGAGATTAGGTCAAAAATATGCACACATAGTGCTTACCCATTTTATGGCATTATGACTCCCGAATGAAACCCATCTCAAATTTTTCCCAGCCACCTTTTGACTCAAACTTTTCTCCCTCTTTCTGATGAGCTGATTTTCCCTAATAGAAGCAAAAACTTTCTGAACCTTTTCAGAAACAGTGAGGAAATGGAGGTAGGTATAATATCTGATAAAGATTCAACACATCATATTAAACAATCTTGCTTCAGGTTCTCATTTTATATTTCAATTATGCAATTCTAATGCACGTATAGAAATAAGATATTTCATGATACTTACTTGATTGCTCCTCATTTTTTTTATCTGGCAATGGAATGAGGTAGTGTGGCAGTGATCTGTTTATTGTAGCTGTCAGACATCACTGTAATCATCCACAGCAATAGAGAAGTGCCGGTACACACCATAGGACACACATGCATAATCAATCATGTATAATTATGGTTTGTAGAGCAAAATATCTTGCAGTCAGTACCATTCCCTCAGAGTGTAAGACACAGTATGACAGTATAATAACCATCATTAAAGACACAGGCTTGTGGTTATAACAAAACTTACTTATCTACCCATTATTATCTCAAATGTAAAGGTCTTATCTACCCATTATTATCTCAAATGTAAAGGTCTCCATGTTTATATCTCTGGGTGACAAATGCACTAGACATCTTGAATCTGGAGTTTTCAAAATGTCAGGCTAGGTCAGGATTCCTTCTGGAAGAAGCAGAAAAGGGTAGGGGGCCAGTTGCTTCTTTCTATATGTGTCACATGTTGGTTTCTGCTCAAGCTTCATATACATTCCATAATAATTAAAATCATAATGACTGGGTAAATAGGATAAAAAAAATACTGCAGTTATAAAGACAAACTGTTGATAAGACTGGCAATTACTCATTATAAAAAACAAAATTTGTGTGTAGGTGAGCATGTGTACGCTCACAGATTATTTTTCTCTGCATTTATTCTCCTACATATTCTCCCTGTGCGTTTGTTGAAGTGTGTGTTTCCCTTTGTTGGACATGAAGGGTAAATGCAGCTTTTGTTGACTGTTTGCGGCAGGTGGTGAGCCATCTGGTGACAGGTAAAAGAGAAGGAGGACATAGGAGTGCTGAATGGAGGAGGATGGGATGAATACATACCTCCATCAATCACACATGGATGAACAGCAGGTACAGGGGCAATGGGAGGGATTAGAGAATGGGCAGAGGAGAGAGAGAGATATAAAGATAGAACTGTAGCTGAGTTACTTTCAGAGTTGTCTCATTTGTAAGTATGTGCGAATCAGCTTTACAGTATATGTTTGAAAACCAATCACTAGGCTTATACTCCCAGACCACAAGGGCATCTACCTGTGTTGTACATACAATGCCCCCTTCAGTCCTCAAAATAAAAGTGAACTTATGTCTTTTTTTATAATAAAGTTCCACCTAGTGAGTGAAATATTAACCATAAGAATAAAACACAATGTGTACCATATGGATCTCCCATATCTCCTATTATATGCACAAAATGTGGATTAATTTGGATCAATGGTTGAGAAATTATGGCCCGAAAACTTTTAAGGATAAAGCTCCTCCTATTTCGTAAATATAGAACCAACCAATTTTATTTATTATGTTTTAAAACATAAAATCAAATTAACACTTTTTCCTGTTCTTATCTATTAATTCCTGAAATGAGAATTGAATTACCAGAAGATGCACGGACACATATGACTTAGTTACAGCTTCAAAGCCTGACAAAGTTCAATTGCTTCTCCCCTTGTGGTGACAAATACACATTGTCACAGACAAGCATCATTTTGCACCCTGATGGATGGAAATGAGGAAGGAAATCAGAACACAATGAATGCTGAGTACCTGAAAACAATGACGATAAAGAGAGGAGAGAAATTAGTGTTCCTCTTGGGGTTAAGGGGTGTATCTGTGTATGCCTGCCACACAAAGTCATCAATAAATATGCTGAAATGTCTGCAGGAAAAGGGAAAACCCAGATTTATAATAAACCTAAGCCCCTTGATCTGCAGTTTACCAACATTTTTGCTTGTCACTGAACAGGAATAAATTCACCATATCTGATGAATCGAGAGCATGGCAATGGAGTACACTAATCTGCTAAGAAGAAAAAAAAAGACTTGTGGTCAGGGGAGGCGAGACATGAAAAGTAAAAAACAAATAATAAAAAAAATAGAATAAATATTAATATTTTTTTAATGATATGTGCTATCAAAATGTAATTTCTGTAAGATTCCAATAATTTTTTTATTTTTTATACTCAAAATCGCTGAATTTGTGTATTTCCTGTTCAAATAGAGAGGAGACGTGCGAGGTGAGGCAGCTATGAGCTGAGCCTCATCTCAGATTGGGCAGTCCCTCACAAACTAGGTTGAGCGTGTGCCATTTGCTTTGTCACTATTTGTCACCAATGTAATTTTCGTAGACACTTATATAATATGTCCTCTCTTTCCATAGAATAGGGAATGTGTTTCACGTATGTGAATAACATTTAGTCGGGCCGATCTGACATAAAACTGTAATGAAAAAGCACGACATGAGGCAAGCAGTAGTTCTGCCTCACTTCAAGGGGTGTGCTGAGCATAAGGGGTTTATGCTTGTTCTACTGTTTTTCTTTTTCTCAAGGAGACAAAATCAGATAGTCAAGTTCATTACAGTATTCCTTTTTTTTATGTTTTGCTCTGACTGCAAAAATGCTATAATGTTGTCTATTTTTTTTGTATTTTTAGAACTGAAAATAACAGAAGAGTAAAGAGTACTTTTATTTTAAACAGAAAATACCATTATTAACATTTTTCTAATTTCTATGATTTATTTTTCAAAAAATTGGTTGAACCTATGATTTTGTCTCGTACCAAATAAATTGTAGAAATGCGATGGCACATTAAGAATACAAGAAGGCGCAGAACAAATTTACCCTTTCTCCTGAGCTGATACAAATTTAACGATCTTTTTTGGCCAAATGTGTATCCTACCTATGTGTGTGTGGACCATTCTGATATTAGATATGAAACACAACTAGTAGTCAATGTGCAAGCTGACAATTAAATGGTGAATTCAAGCTTCTCTATTGGTTTCATATACTTGTAAATCTGACTCTGAAAGGGTCAGTGCCTGCAACCAGCCACAACACACGTCACTGGAGCAAATTTGATGTATGATTGGTAGCCATGTCTGCTTTAAGGTTGTATGAATGCAACCCCCTATGCAAATTGAATCAATTTAACCACACCAGATCAGCTATGTGTGTGAATGTGTGAACAACTTATATCCTGGACTGATTCTTTCTTGTTTTATTAATGCAGAGGATCATTGGGGGCAAAAATTAAGTTTGTTCACCTGTTTTCACCTGAGTGTGATTGTCGTGTAAATGGAATGAATTCTTAAGAGATAAATTATTTCTTTTCGAAAAAAGTGACGCAGATAAACACGGCCATACTTTAACACAAACTGTCTGAAAAATAGCAATATGAAGAATTGAGAGTTATTGGATCAAATTAATTTTGAGTTAAAAAGTAAATAAGCTCGGAATGTGCAAGGTAGAATAGAACTTCTCTAATAATTTGAAAAGGGAGCAGACAAATATAGGAATCCGACAACTATTACATATAGAGATACCAGAGCTTTGAATGGCACTGTAGACTGAAGTGATTTAATTTTACAAAAAAAAAGTCTGGAAACAGATATACCGAATATTTTCAAATAAATCACAGCATTAAAATTATGAAAAATGAATACAGTTTGTTCTGCTTTACTTTTACTTGCCTTTTTTTTTTTTTCCCCATAATCAGCTTACTACAACTATGAACTATTGGTATAAAATATTATAAACACAAGATATCCTAAAGACGATTTATATGCAACAAATATGAACTGAATCCCATCAATGTTAGGAGCTTGTCTGAAAAACACTGTTTATCATTAAAAAATAAAATTATGATAAAAATATGAATTATTTGAGTAAAATATGATAGACACAAGTCACCGGTGTGGGGAAAACAAAGTGTTCCTCAATATCTCTTTGACGAAGGAGGTGATTATTGACTTCAGAAGGCCAAAGGAAAGAGAACACCTCCCCCTCCACAAACTTGGAGACAGAAGGTGGGTTTTCATGGACAGCCTTATTCCGATTAGATTCGTAAAAGATGTCTAATCGGAAAGAAAATGCTGCATATAAACAACCCTTTCTGAATGGAAAGAACCTTTCCGAATGAGATTTCATTCCTTTGCAAAGACGTAGTCTAAATCCTTTTGGAAAGCCTTTCCGATAGCCAGGTGCTGCATGTAAACACTGTATCGGAAAGACTTCAGTTTGAGTTGTATCTGCGTATGTCCAGCGTTGTGACGAAATGCTCCGCTTAGTTTTTTCAGCGTTGTGACGCATTTTAATATGGTGACTTCAAAACAGTAACGGTCTGTATCGGGGAGTCATTTATTCATTGCAACTTTGAAATAGTTTAACATATTTGGACAGTTAGATGGGCGAAAAGTCACTTCCGCGCATGCCCTCTTTGTTATATTCTTCTTCTGGGCACTTGTTGGCGGTCAGCATCCAACTCATTGAAGCATTATCGCCACCTTATGAACTGGAGTGTGGATCGTCTGCGCATGTCTGAAAGCGTTTCCGATTAGATGAGTCAATGCATTTAAACAGAAAAGATCACAAGTCATGTAAACAGGCGACCGACATTGCAATTCGCAAAGGTTTAATTCTGAAAGGAGAATAAGTGAAAAGTGTCCCATGTAAACCCACCTACAGTGGAATGTGTGGATAATGTAAGATATCTTGTAGTCAATGTGTCTAACCAACTCTCATGAACCTCCAAAACCTCAAACCTGGTCAAAAAAAAGGGCAACAGAGGCTCTCGTTCTTAAGAAAGCTGAAAACCATCTCCCACAGAAACTCATGCTCAACTTATATAATATCGGAGTACTATCAAAAGCATCGTAACCAACTGCTTCAATGTGTGGCATAGCAGTTGCACAGGCTCCGAGCGCAAGGATTTGCATCGAGGGGTGAGGGCGGTCCGGCGTATCATTGGGTTGGTGTTCCTTAAAATTGATCTCATATTTGCCAGCAGACTGAAGAAGAAGGACAGCTGCATATTCATGGACATTTACACAACCTGGTAACTCACCGGCTGCCGTCTGGAAAACGGTTCAGGTCAATAACATCCAGTACAAACAGGATGAGGAAGAGGTTTTACCCCAGAGCTATGACCTCCATCACACACCCCTCCCTATCAGAGCACACAGCAGACCCTGAGAACTGTAAAGACACACCTTTACATAAAATCTGACTGAAAAACAACCCAAGAAACTGCAGTGCTCTGATCACAGGACTGTGCTCTCTACCACCTCATCATAGGAATGTGCTCTCTACTACCTCATCACAGTATTGGGTACTCTACTACCTCATCCTCAGAGCACAATGGATTAGAGACGCAGTTTGTGCAAATTTTTTAAGACTATTCAACTACTTTGCTCATTTAGTTATGTTCTGTTTTAAACAAAAACTTTTTCTTTGTATTCTATTTTATAATGTTTCTGCCTATTCTGGTTCTGTTTTATATGTTTATATATATTTTATATTTAAGTCTATAGCATGTATTCTATTGGGAGAGAAGCCCCACCTAATGTCATATTACATTGTATAAAGACATTAAAGTTGATTCTGATACTAGGGTATGATGTTGAGCATTGAATGGTGGTCTTTGATTGGCAGGGAAGTTAGACGTAAATATCCTTTAAATGTTTCTTGGACCTTGTTGGCAGGTGCGAAAAGAAACAGAATGAGTAGGTAAATAATTGGTTGTCTGAGAGCAGGAGATGACACAAAGAAAGCATTAGGAAGTTATTGATGCTGGATGTTTAGCAAGGACTTTATAATATGAAAGAAATTTATGTTAATTTGTGCTTTTTCCATAAACTGATAAAATAAATAAAATTACCATGAAAAAGTATGGAATGGAATATATTCTGGCTATATTTTTTCTAGGCATGCCGAGAGTCTTCAGGGTAGTAGTACAAGATGATAACTTCCGAAACTGCTACAGAGAGTTTGCTTTTAAAATAATAGTTCTCAGAATTTAACAGTATTTTTACAAATGGATAGCAGTAAAGTAAGTGATAATAAATCATGGAATGGACAGAAAGATTGAGAAATTTAAATACCACTGCAAATGCAGAAACCCCCAATACAAATCCTGAAGCAAAAGTGAATCAGATCCCACCAACTTCCCTATTTGTTAAGCGATGGATAAAGTAATGGGAGGACAATCGCTGGCAAATATTGGAGAACATTCCATGGATTTGGGTACTCAATAAGAATCATATGATGTTGAGTGTTCTGCTCTCAACTTAACATTACTTCAGTTGATGTTGGTGAATAGCAATTGAATAGATAAGCTAATCGGTTAAAGGCGATTTCTATCCTTCTTCTTATGTAGACCTTATTTTAAAATACGCTTTGGGCGATCAGATCACAAGCAGATAGCAAGACACATCACTGTTTACACCTATGTCAATCGTGCGTCTCTAAATGTGTCCAGCTGACCTCTTGTGGTCAGATTTCGTAACTGCCTACATCACTTCCACTACAGGGTCAAAGGGAGTCGCTTGTAGACATCAGTCATGTCAGTCACTACATAAGATAACCGGTCAAATGGATCTCAGACGACCTCGGCAAGTGGTTTGTGTAAATGGATCACAATTCCTCTTTGTAGTTGTTTACACTTGAATTTAGCGATGTGTATCGCTGTCCACTTGTGGTCCGATCTCCCAAAACACATTTTAAGTATTGACAGGGTCGTAGATCGAGTCAAGGTATTAATACTCTTTTTTTCGTTTTTCCTATGATCTTATCATAATGACTATGATAATAATGAGTGGCAGTATTGATACTGGCAAATAGAGAAACAAATTATATTTATTTAAAGTTTCTAGGAATGTGAATACCAGTCCATATTAGTTTGCATCATATGTTTTATCAGCCAGTCCGATATCTTCAATCAGAATGAATGAAAGGGTCCATGTACCTGCGGCTAGGGATTCGTCCAAATAACCCTGAAATTGTGTTGTTGTGTCAATAGTTGATAGTCTTATAAAGGTAACTGGTGATAATTTCCCTGTTATTTTAAAGAATGAGAGACAAGCTGGGAAAGTTTTTTCAATGTTAAGACCTTATCGGCAGCTGATATATGCAACAATTTAACTCAAGCAATCTAGACTTATATGAGGTGAAAATTTGCATTATCTCAATATGCAGCTTGACCATAATTTTTTATACACACTGCACTTCCACTTAGGTTTATGCATGTCCATGCAAATTAGGGGTACCTACTCAAGTCTCTCACATTTATTCTGCTTTCACAGTGGAAATAAGATTCACTAGATTCGATAGCTTTTATGTGCCAAGGGGTATTCAGAACAGACAGCTCCCATATGTATACCCTTATAGTTATGTATCCCTAGCTTCAACACAGCTACCCCATGGTACGGATGAGAGAGACAAGATAAGCCATATGGGAAAAGTTATGAGACGAGTCATCATCTAACAACTGAATGGCTGTATTATTGCTTCTCCATATATCTGATAGCTTCTCTATCTGATGCCGTCATTTTCTTGCTTGGATCTTAGTCATTTTGTTTTACTTTATATTTTTGTATGTGCTATATGCATGTATTCTGAAAGTGATGTCTTGCACCCCAAAGCACAGCAAATATCCTGCATTACAATTAACAACACACCCGTAACATGAAGCATGTGGCACACAAGGGAAATGAGGAGTTGACATATGGACCATGACTAGTGGCTCATAAGGTCACACTGCTGACAGCCTTCTCTTGTTAATACTGGAGACCACCTGCTGTATTACAAAGCAGGACTACAAATACACAAATAGATAACAATCTTACTCTTGATTGCTTAAGTACTGCAAAGGAGTATTAGGGCAACTTTGAAAAATTAAAAAATGGAATGCTAGGAGAATAGAGACGTAAATGCCGACTTTTTTTTGTAAATTTAAGAGAAATAAGTTTTAATTAAAAAAAAATAAATTGTAATTTCACGAGAAAAGAGTCGTTATTTCACATAAATAATGTCGTAATTTTAAAACCTAGTTAATGGAACTTTTGCAATCTAGGCTGTTGTATTCTACCGTCTTACTTGTCCTGCTGTGCAATATACACATACACCCACCCACACTCATACAGACAGCCTCCCATTAGCGTCACTGTGTTAATGAAATAGTCAGATTACTTTGGGATCACTCTTTATGGTACTTAAGACCAATTGACATTATGTGATGACTAAATACATCGTTGCAACGTCTCCTGCTCCACAAAAGAGATTTCCTTCAAGTTTGTCTGTTGTTTTAACAGCGTTTTTAAAGTTTTTAATAATAAAATCGTAAAATTCTTTATAAAGCTTGACAAAATGTTCAACGTTCTTCACTTCCCTTTCAATGAGAAGCCTAAAATTATGACGTTATTCTCCAAAAATTAAAATTGATTTTTTTCTTGCAAAATTACAACTTTTTCTAGTAAAATTACAACTTGTATAACTCCGAAAGTAGTAGTACAAAGTATCTTCAATACTTACATCTCCTCTTCTTATGCCCATAGCACGTACTTCAATCATCAACCTCAGCCTTTGCCACATCTGCAGGCCACCCTTCAAGAATTTCAAGACACAGCTGAACATGCCAATTTACACGATCCAACCAGTTGATACCAGTCACCGTCCATGCCAGCATATTGGAGCTAGTGTGCTTCTGGGTCTTAACAGATGCTACCTCTTTAATACACGTTTGATTGTAGATATCAACCGTAGTGAGCAAAATGTCAGAGTTCAACATTAAAATTTCACTATATACTGTAGTGAAAGAAGAAACAGTCACGTTTCAGTGGGATCAATTTGGCATCAGAGGTTCTGGTGTAAAGGTCTTATTTTTAAATAATCCTTCTCATTAATTTACCAACTAATTACATGAGACAAATAGGCATAAATAAATGTGTTTACAAATGTATCTATGAATCTATTTATATATTGATAAAACACAAAGTAATTCATTATTCAATATTTTAATTGGCAATACAAAAGATTATTTCTAAACAGAATTCACAAAATAATTATTAATCTCCCAGTAAACAGCTCAAATATAAAAAAAAAAGATTTACAAAAACAGCAGAAAGGTTGCCAAGTGCATGATTAAAATAATGCACAAATTAAGTAATAAATAAACGGAAGGAGCATTCAGAAAACACGTTGGCGAATGGCAAAAGCCCTGTCATGTATGTTCTATTTATGGAAAAGCACAACTGCAAGGCTGTATACGTTGGTTGTGGTTGTGCAAAGCAAATAAACGTCATCCGTCAATCCCACCCTGATTTGGTTGCAGGGTTGTGTAAAGTTGTGAGCAAGTTGATTTGAGTTTTAAAATATATAATGAAAAAAATGTTTTAATACTCTGATTTCCTGTCCAGCTAAGTCCTACTCATTGAAAAAAAAGAAAAAAAGACCAGATGTATAAATAGGTACATACAAGTTTTGACGTGTTGACGTCTCAACTGATGTCCCCAGTGTCACATCACCCTCAATCACATTGCAATACAATTGCTTACATAAAAGCAACATGCAATAAAAATTAAAGAAAAACATGCAATTTTATTGTGAAGAAAGTGATTATTTATATATTTACAGAGATTTATTTTACAAAGTAGGAGGTCATGACATCACCAAACTATTTGATAAAGCTTCATGTGCGAATGCAAGTGTGTGAAGTGCACGCGCCTTCTGATATCAGGTTTTGAATAGTTAATAGTTTGAAATCTGTGAGCACATGTAAACGGGTTCAAAGATGAATTTATTCTGTTTCGCAACTGACACTGGTGGGGCTCCGTAGATACAGGTGTGTGTGCGTTGCGTTTTTTCCCGTATGCATGCATATCGAGTTTCCTGAAAACCAGGCTAGTAGGATTTTCTCCATAATCTTGATGACAAGCAGACACAAACAAACTTGCCTGACAACACAACCTTTTGGCAGGGGTAATAATAGCATTCAAAAATCTATTTGAAAAAAACCCATTTCAGCATGAAAAGTAAATAGCTGGATTCATTGCATTAAGAATACAGATTCTAATTGGGCATTTAAAAGGCCACTTTCCCCTTATCATTTGCATTTCAATTTCCCTGCTGCTTTCCCTTTACCTATTACATATTCAGTTTGCTTAGTCATTCAGCTTTCCCTTCTTTTTCCGTCTCCATTTAGCCGTTCCATGCCACTTTTGAAAGTTTGTGTATGTTTATTTGCACGTAAGCTATACACTAAGAGGGTAGACAGATTTTATCAGGTCAATTTTTACCCTGTGTGTAATGTGAAGTTATGTAAACATCGCAACACCACACACGCACACACACAAACATACACATTTCATTGACTTTAATAGAAATACTGTGTACCGCAAGTTTGCATAAAAATATCCATGGATACACAATTTAATTCTACCCTCTGTGCCCCAAGTACCATTCATCATTTATAATCCTCATATTATTTTGTATTATTACCTCTGCCATTGACCCATCTGTGTTTGTCTTATTGTTTATTCGTTAGCAAAATAACGGTAAAACTAATGGATACATTTGCATGAAATTCTAATTATAGGTAGGTCTGGGCGTGGTAAAAGTTTGTGATCTAGATTACGGAAAAAACTAATTCACAGATTTTAGGAAATTTAACAGATGGGGTACGTTTTGGCATATTATAAATATGATTAAATTTAGGCATGACCTAAATTACCTTATCATGTTATGCCATACTATGGCTTTCGAAACTACTGCAAAAACAGGTACTTCAGGGCAATTTTTTTTGACAATAACTTATAACCTATAAATGGAAGACTTTATATCAAGAATTTTACCTTGAGGTAGCTTTTTTTCAAATCCAAGAGGAGATTTGTTCTCTCTTAGTGCTTTCTAGTTGTCATTAGTTGCCATTCAAAGTTGCTGGGCTCAAGATGTGATTTTTTCCATTCAAAAAGTTTCAGTGAAAAACTTGTATACATTTTTCCAACATTCATTGGCTACAGAGGTACTATTTCTCCTCAAAAATCAACCAGTAGAACTAATATGTGATTATTAGGAGGTCTTTACCACCGTCACTCTCATTATCAAAGGGTGTCCACCCTGAGCAGCAGCAAGATATATCCCCGCTTGGAGTCTAGACACTGATGGTTATGAGTGATAAATAATGAATTGGTAAATTTGCAAATATTGGGTGGTGATGGGGGTTGAACAAAACAGCAACATGAGAGGACTAGATGAACAGAGACAATTATATTTAAAATGAGCTGCATGACGATAGAAGTGAAGGTGTGTCACTTTGCAATAGGTTAGTTGTGAAAAACTGAGGAAAACAGCTTCTAGGAACATCTAATGAGATCAATTGATGTCTAATTGACTGCCCAAGACCATGATAGCAGGAAATTAAGATTGAGCATTGAAGAAATATATGAGTGACAAGGTGATATGAGAAACTCACTATGGCTCAAGTGTGCAAAGGAATATTTTTCCTGAGTGAACTTCGCAAGAGCGTCATTTCATGCATTTTGCCATAAAGGTACAGGTCGGGATGTTAAAACTCAATGAAACCACTTTTGTTGAACTCTGATCCTTTTAGGGGATATCTGTGACATGGCTAATTAAATATTAGGACTGGAATTTTTAGGACAAGCAATGGCATGATGAACTTAAATGAGATGGTAAGATATTCTGTTTCTGCAAGGTGCATATGCACATGCATACAAACACAATCTCATACCCACACAAAGGACAAGGAAGTTAATGAATAGAGTTCGGATTGATGTTGGCAGTCAGTGTATATGTAGTTGTCACACAGTGTTAGTGTTAGCACCAGGGTCAAGTGCAGCCAGAAAGAGCTTTGAGTTCCTATGAGTTAACACCAGCTCATTAGTCAAGTAGAGCAGGCTAGTCATACCTCAACACACAAACTAATTCCTTCTGTCTGTTTTCCTATTCTATTCCTATTTTCCTCGTTCCCCGTCTGTCTTTTCATGTCTGTTTTCTGGAGCGTTTCTTTCTCTCGTTCTTTATGTCACTCTCTCTCTCTTTCCACACACACAAACACACACACATACAAATATATGCTAACACTGAACCAGGCAGGCTCTCAAACTACCAAAACTAGTTGTTTACCAAGCAAAAGCAATGCAATGTCAGCATTTAGTATTAGTTAAATGAGATGGAAACTGAAAGTAGTGGATTCATTTGAAGAATCATACGGTACCTTATATTCTATTAACCCTGTATTTATTTATTTTTTCAAAAGATACATTCAATATTTTCATCTCATCAACGTTATACTCAATCCCCCATGTAATTATAAACCTTGTATATATAGTGATTGTCCCACTTTTTAATTGAAAACAGCTCTGAATTGTTGAGGCATGGAATCTTCTAGATTGAAAGATTTAACTGGGGCTCTGAAAACAAGAATTTTACAGCAGTCCTACACATCATGAAATTGGGCCTCCATGGATCTGACTTTTTTGTCTAGAACAGTAAAAAGAGGCTCCATTGGATTGAAATCTGGGGAATTCAGAGGCCAAGTTGAAATAAATACCTAATTTGTATGATCCTCAAACTATTCCACAATCGTTTTTGCATCGAGGTATTGTCCAGCTGAATCAGGCAACCTCTTCAGTATAACTTAGAGAGACCAATTGTAATCTATTTGCATCACTTCAGGTTACTCAACTGACTAGCAACCTTATCCTTCATTAAGACACAAGGTAACAGCAAGAATAAACCCAAAAAAAGCTATTTTATAAAAATGAGATGGATGAAGTCAAATAAATATATCCGACTTCTTAAGGCACATATTTTACACTCACTGCCAAATATATCCCATCCACCAACAGAAGCCATTGTAATGAAATAATCAATGTTATTCTTATTTCACCAGGTTACGATTTTCTGATTGGTCTTCACTCCTCTTAAATTTCTAAAGTTACAGCTAAACATTGTAACACTGTAATTTTCTCATTTCAATTAACCTATATTAATTATCTCAATCATCTCAAGCCAAAATCCAAATCAGTCACAGCAGTCAGATGTACGTAATTATACCCATCCTAATTAAAATATCAGATTGATTATGTATCGCTATGTTCCTTCTTTTTTTTTTTTTACCATTATTGGGCTCACTGTCTATCTTCATGTGTATCGCCTAACCTTCATGATTTCACTAACATCATCAAATCAACTATCTGAGCCAGTCATGAATTATTATGGAAAATAAGCAAAGGAGTATTAACTCTTTCTAATCTTCTTGGCCTCTCGTCTACACACTGACGCTATCAGACAGTATGAGCAGAAATGTAAATGATTTTCTGGCTAGTTGGTTATATCTATTTTGCTCAAACTGAATACAAAAACTAACCTTCAATTGCACTTTAAATTTCAGTTATTTCGGCTGCTCTTCTTGTGTTCCTTCTCTCCTACGTTTGATCACACTCTCCTGTTTGTATCTAGATTATCTCTTCTTCTCTACTTACTTTCTCTCTCTATCTCTTCTGTCCTGTTGACATTGCAGAAGCTAATCCAAATAAGTAGTTAATTATAGACTGCAGGTCTAATGGTGTTAAATAATTATAGAATTCCAATTAGAATTCACTGGTCGGCCTTTCTCTCTCTTTCAGCTACTTTTTTCACTCTGCATTGACATATTATTCTCCAATCTTGTCCACTTATCCCACCTTCATATTATAAATCTCAATATTGGCAACATTTAGCTGCATAGACAAAATGTCTCTTTTTCATTTTCTATTCAATTTAAATTAACCACTTACTGACATTTATTACCAATACAGTAGAGTTCTGGATCACCCTGCAGTATTTCAATAAAAATGGTTAACATTTGGAAGGCATCACTGTGCAATAGCAGATAATACCATTCATTTCTTTATCTGCGGATGACATGCCCTGAAGACAATGAATATTTGGAGAGAATTTCCCATAGCACTTAGGTATACAGAATTGTATTAAATGTTCTCCTAGCCAGACCATTGAATGAAAGTGCTGATACACTGACAGGAATCCCAATCTTAGGGCGATTCAAACTTGTATTATTGAATATACAAACTGATACTAATTACATGATCATCATTAAATTTTCATATTCCAAGCTGCTGCTGCAAAAAAAAGGAATCATATTGTTCTTCTGTCTGGATTGACTGATACTTGATTATCATTTCATTTGAGAGAGAATGATGCAAATGTCTTGTTATCACAGTGACGTCTATTGCTTTTGGACAAAAAAAACAAGAAATCATAAAATATGTAACAGAAGAGAAATTATATCTTTATAACAATCCATCAATCCATTTTCTGTAACCATTTATCCTACAGCTGGAACATATCCTGGCTGAGATTAAGTTATGTGGGTATTGGTACATCCTGGACAAATATCTGGATTACAGGACCAAGAGATGGAGAAAAACACTCACACGTATACCCACAGGAAATGCAGAACCCAACTACACCAACTTTGCATGTTAAGGAATGTAGCAGGAATTCACAGTACCTAAAAGACACCTACTCAAAGATTGGATCAACACACTTGACATTTGAACTCAGAACATTCCTGATTTATATACTGAAATAAATATTATTTCTGTTAACTTTTTGTGTGCTTCTCAGAAAATGCTTATTCTTGCAGGTCACTTATCATAGCATATCAAGGTGCTAATAATGAAATAATGAAAGATGCAACCTGCTTATACAAGTTACTATTAATTAAAGTTGTGGTTGAAAAATTATATTGGACAAATGTTTTACATAGTGCTGACAAGCGACAAAAAACATAATCTTATAATAACATGCTTTGCCTTTAATTAACCTGAATTACTCATATACATCAATATTTACAAAAATATTTCAATTAACTTTGGTAGCTGCGTAGATCATTGAATATAATTATAATATATATTTTGAACATCAATATCTCTTATTTACCATACATTCAAAACAGACATTCACATTCATGCCATTGGAATTCATTAATCCATTGGCTTGGCTAATCTTTCACATGTCTGATTTTGGTATTTGGTGGCATTCAGGACTGCAAATTCTGAACAAAAAGCCATAGAGGAGAGATATATTTCTGTTGTTGGTGTGAAACTTTGGAAAAATTCTACAACGAACTTTAAAATGTTTATTGCGCTTTTAATTTTCAAGAGAACGATTTGTAAAACTCAGACTAAAAGTTGGAATGATTTTTATCTATTTGTAGTGCGGCTTATACAAACACCTGGATAGGCGGGGTTCATATAAGCATTTCCCCTCTGCTTAAGCCTTTCAGTAACATACAAACTGTTGGTTTTCTTTGTTTTTTAAATACTGTATACAGTTATTGTAATATGTATGTTTACATAAGGACTGAATAAAGAAACTGAACGACACTGAACAGTTAGGTAGGTGTACACCGGGCTTACAGTACATGTGTCATCACACACACACAAGGACATTGTCTATTGTCCAGGAAAATGACTTATGGCATTACTGCAGCAATCACCCTACTCTGCATTAAGAAAAGAAGAAAACAGAAGAGTTGGGTTTGGATGAGGAAATAGTTGGGAAGGTGTGAAAAACATGGGCTGTCTAATCTTCTGCGGGAATTGGAGGTGAAATCGCTACTGACAGTTTATTATCTATCAACAGTGTCTTTATATTCAAGGTCGAGGGTGTTTACTGGCTATCTTGAACCCACTAAAAAAGAACTCATTTGAAAGTTCAAAATATCTTTTATTTGCTATACATTCAGAACAGCCCTTCATAGCAATCCATTTAGCCACTGAGTTGGTTTATCTTTCACATGTGGTTTAGTTTGTGTGCTGCTCAACGATACTGGTTGCTAACAGTAATGTTAGCATCTAGTGCTGTTCTAGGTCCAACCCTATATTGGACCTATATTCTAGGTCCAACCCAAATATTTCTGTCAGTAATTTATCATATTATCTGTGCAGGCAGCAGCCCAACTTGAGTTATCTGCCCATTATAAGATTCAGGCCAAGCATCATTACCAATCTAACGGAATAAATATAAAATAAAGGATGACACTGATGTAGTCAAAAGGATATAAATCGTTTATGGAGCAACACTCAAAATAATAATATAATAATATCCCAGTCCCTGATGGAATTTTGGAATCGCTTTTATAATATGTTAATTATTATTTTGATCACAAATTAGGTGAATAAATGATTTTATTATCTTTATTGCCATTAGGAATCATTAACCTTGAAAACTTAGAAAAGTAGGATTATAGGGTTGGGCATTGCCGTGAACTTTTTCTATTTTGTGGCATATTGTGGTACAAATTGCAATTATTGCAAAATTCTTATTTTGACATTACTGGCACAGGCAATGATGGAAATGCATCATGTATTTACTATTTATATTTTCTTGTTATGCCCTTAGATTAACATGTCAAAAATAAAATGCTTTTTAGGTTATTGAAATTAATACAACATAAAACTTTTGATAAAGAATGAAATATTATTGAATGCAACTTACTAACAAGTGATTCAGTTCCAATATACCCAGTTTTGAAAATATTTTATGCAGCTCAGCTTTCATGAAAAAAAATTAAGGCATCATACTCTTCCTAAGTATTATTTATCAAAAAAAAATGGTTAAAAAGCGATACACACGTGATCAAAATTAATCAACTCTAAGGTAAATAACCATACATTTTTAGATTTTGAATTTTCATCATACATTTTTTATTTTCATGTATGCATGTTGTTTTGTTTATTTGAAATTTCATTTAATGAAAGTGGGTTAGGGTTAGGGTTACTCACGATAACTTATCTGTCCTCATTGTGGAAACTTGATATTTATTACTTTCGAGAATTGCGCCCGCATATTTGTGGCCCATGCATTAATAAGATCACCAAATGAAACATTAATGAGGAAGTGAGGATGAATTTTCATTGAAAAACATTGTTACTTTGTTTGTCAAGTTCTGTGCCTATGGAGTTGGATTTATATTTTCTATTAAAGTATTCTGTCAGTGTTCACATACCGACAGTTTTTCTAGGAACATCGCATATTTCAGCATCTTGAAGACCGCAATGATTATATTAACAATACTGTCTTAAAAAAAAGCTGTCAGTCATTCATTAAAGTCTGGTTTAATTACTTGCCACCATGTTTATGCACAAATGTATGACTTCCAGGTCAAGTAAATAAAATGTATGTAAATAAATTCTAATTAAGCTTTCCTAAGTTTTCCAACGCTACTGAAATGAATAATACAGCAATATTCACTCATACACTGTAGCAGTATGTATCTACACCGGTTTTTCATCGCACCCCTAACAATGTAACAATGTGTGTGCTTAACAATGTGTGTGATCTATTCAAAAAACGTAAGTAAAAGCCTGGGGTTTCTGTATGGAAACCATTTGTAATAGTCAAGTCTTCCTGTTTTTCATATTGTTATTATTTCAATTTGAAGGAACACTGAAAATAGCCATTAATTTTATAGAAAACAGCTACATCCAGCTATATGTGATTATCATATGTATTCATATTATTTATTGCCAAATTATGCTTGTCAAAGACAGTTGTTGGAACTGTGCGTCATTTTCTTGGAGCGGTTGACTTTATCTCAAGTGTAAAAGCATGATTGTGATTTGGAAAGACTTCAGTCCTGGTGTTAGACTCCCCCTGGGTTAAGTGCTCCATCTTCTTCCTTTCGCTGTGGGGAGGAGGTTCAATAAATGATGTGCACGTGTACACATGATTCCTTCAAATGGAATACACTTCAATTGGATCTGACACAGCACAGTTTTTGATATATCCAGCTTGTTATACCAGGGGACATTATCATAAACACCTAGCATTCATCTTACACTTGCAGCAAAATATACACAGCAATCCTTGAAATATATTAGAAATCAAACTTTTCTGAGGCTCTTTACTGTAGATTAAGTCTGCAACCAGGGCCATACACACCATTGAGGTCAGTGGATAACCATTTTAAGGACAAAACTTGAATGGACTCAAGGAGACCTATATTGGGTTTATCACATTTCTCTCTAAAAGTTCATATTTTACTCACTAGGTGGGACTTTTTTATGAAAAATATTTTCCAAGACATATCTCAATAACTATTTCATCATCATATCATTTACAGCCATTAGACCCCTATATACTCTAGTACGAGAAAGCACCGATTCGATTTTGGGAGCGGTCATTTGTATATTTTTGAAACTAGCTGAAGCTTAATCTCCAAAGGTTTTTGGGCCACACGTTTTGTTATATTTCTGTTGTATAAAAAATTTCTGTCTTATCATTGATCCGATTTAGTCAAAATTTGGTGCATATGAATTGACTCGGGTAGATCTATCTTGTTTATATCATACTTTACCCATATTGTAATCTAATAGTTCATATATTATGGACTTCAGGGAACTTTTTTATTAAAAATACTGTGGAAATATCTTGAGGAGTTCAAGGGTGTAGCGGGGCTATCTACGTTCTATCTCGAAAATAATTGAATTAACCACCTAAAGTTAATTTGGGAAATTATGAAATCTAGAATTAATCAATTCTTAATTTCATTAAATTTAGAATTCTCACATCTGAAAGTCATGAACTATTTTACAAAGTACTCTCATTTCTCTTCAAGATGGAAAGACAGGACACCTTTTATGCTTAAATATGAATATGTTTATTCAGCTACACACTAAAAAAAACAGGATAAATATTGATAACTGATAATGAAGTGGACAAACAGGTTAATGTATATACAGATGTTTGTGTGTGGACTGATGGTTAAAAAGCGGGGAGTTTGAGAAATAGGTAATGGTGATAGAGAGGGATTATTGAGGGTCTCGAATTCTCTGGAACTTAATCATTGATAAAGGCATGATAAAATGGACTGCAACTCAGATTTTATGCATCAATCCCAGATCATGAATGAGCGTGATAGAACGATCTTACTGGTGCTGCTCAACAATCACGTCCGTGGATCAGGTGCTGCTGTCGATCAGGCAGTTTTCTCTCGCTGGACGAAAGGCAACTTCTCAAGGTATCGTGAAGACTCCTCTTTACGGGACCCTATCGTCGCTGCCGTATGGAGATTGATGGTTTCTGCGCGCACACGTCCGGCTGGACAAGAGATGGACCTGGCACCGATCTTCCTTGTTGCAGGATGCAAAAATGGGAGCAGAAACTTCGCTCCAGCGTGCAAATTGATTTCCAGGGAGAGTCGCAGGCCTCGCGAAACTCCTGAAGGAAATTGACCGTTGCAGGCTAACAGTCTTGAAAGTAAAGGGATTACAAATTGACTCTTAGGAGCAGGTTCAAACAACAGTCAAAGGCTTGCGTGCCGTTACTGAGTTCAGGGTTCTGAGGCTCAATAAACCATCTGTTCATAATACGAAGTATAACTGAACGGCGAAAATCAACGAAAGTCGAAAAGCAAACGACTTAAAGAAAAAGGCAAAATTTGAGTTGAAGAATAAAGAAGTGACAATATAATAATAATAATAATAATACATTTAATTTATAATGCATTTTACATTTGGATCAAATCTCAAAGTGCTACAAAGCAAAAGCAGATAAAAGCACCAATAAAAAATAAAATAATAACTATATAAAAGCCTTACCAAAAACCAGCAATGTTAATTAAGGTTATAGGTTCTGCTAAAAAGGAAAGTTTTAAGTCCTTTTTT
>VRLP01006135.1:0-30847 GCA_009660295.1 Lophius piscatorius | reverse complement strand
CCATTGTCGCCAAGTGCTTGCTCAAGGAGGAATTTGTTGGGTCCTGTAGATAATTATATAAAGAGTCTGGTCTAGACCTGCTCTTTCTGGAAAGCACCTTGAGACAACTGTTGTTGTGAATTGGCGCTATATAAATAAAGATTGATTGATTGATTGATTATTAAAACAGAACTTTGTGGAGAGACAGAATGAGGCAAACGTTCCCAAAGCCATATGTCATAACACGCTGCATCCCAAATAACACCAGATCAAGATCAAGAAGAAGATCAAGATCAGATCAAGTCAGATCGGAGGCACGTCGTGAAGAAAAAAGCCCCTGTCATTCTTGTTTGGCTGTTAAAAGTGTGGCAGTGTCCTATAAACATGGGGAATCACAAACAAGCCGCAAAAGACGCAGCGATGTCAGTGGGAGGCCAGACCACAGACTTAATTCATTATGTGTCACTAAAGTTTTTACTTAAGGTTTCAGATTGTCCCTCAGCGAATCAAAAGATGTTGTTATACATTACGTATAACACACATACATTACATTTTTATATATCTTCTACTTTGAGTCTAATTTTTGAGGGGAATAAGGGCGACTTCTTCATGAGAAAGTATTTAGGTTTCATTAATCAATCAGAGGTTTTACTTTAGTTTTCATGTAGTGCTTGTCGATTTGACCGAATATAACACTCACTTTTTCATCCGCAAGTTGAACCCCCCCCCCCCACACCACTGCCCCCACCTTGTTTCTGTTAAACCACAACTCTTTCTACAAAAGGCAAAGAAAAAAACCCGAACGAAGCTTGTCATATATGCCAAAAGGAAACCCTGTCAACCTGTCATGTCGCTCAGAGAGAAGCAGCACTTCCATCTGGACACGGAGGCAGAAACACACACTGGGTGAGTCAAGACTCAGCAGGTGAACTCAGTTCCTATATTGAGTGAGTGTCAGAATATTATCTTACATCCATGTGCTATTTTTCAGCATTTCAGGTTTAAGCAGCGGCTTAGGGTTCATCGCAGAAAAATGTTGTTTGTTTTGCTGTTTTAGCATCACAAAACTGTTGAGATGCTGAAATGTCAAATAGACGGGAGACACATGATTGTGCAAAATACTTCTTTCTAATGAGCCGTTAAATCGTATTTTATTCATATTCAAACTGGATGTTTTTATTGGATTTGAAGAAAAAAAAAGAAGAAGAACACAAAATTCAATTTTGAGTTCTCAGAAAATATAAATAATGTCAAATATCATAAACATCGGAGAAGAAAATGTGATTAATTATAGTTAATTAGACCTGCTTGTTTGGATTTAATGGATTCGGATTGGCATATTTAGTTTTTCAACTATAAGTGCTTTAACGTTCGTGCGATACTTTGGATACTTGATATTTCAAATGATAAATTTTAAATAGAATATATTTCTCTGATGTTCTTTTCTAATATTTCATCCGAAAAACGAGAAGAGCACTTTTAGAATAATGATCAGCAGACACTATGATTCACTGACTCAATTTCTTATAATATATAATTAAATGGCCTTTCTCTTTTCTCTGTCGTACCGTATCGCCTGAAATGTTTTACAACCACATCTGACATATCATCAAATAAATATCATATCACAAAGCGTGGTGTTTGGTCCTGAGTGTAAAGTATGGATTACTACCCGAACATTCTTGTATAACAGTTTAGACTCATTTACCAATCAATGCCAACTCTCAGTATTTGTAACAAAAAAACAAAGAGTCAAACCACAAGCTTGGCGTTTACATGCCCCTTTGTGCTGGTAGCCAAAAATCCCCACTGAAGTCAAATTCGAGAGAAGTGGCAGAATGATGGCAAGAAGATGAGGGTAACCACAATGCAACACAGAAAATACAAGATTTGATCTGGTTCAACTGAGCACTATTGATATTGTATTTGACAAATAGAGTTAAAACTTTAAAGAAATACTGGGATTAATTGACAAGAGAAACAGAAGGTTGTTAGATTATAGTGTTAAAATTGATTTATTCGCTTCCTTTCAAATTGTCTGATCCCTTAGTTTAGATTAATGGTAGTGGTAAAAGAGGTATTTCAGATCATTTACAGACGCACGATTCAGTTGACATAATTCTAATGTTAATTAGTGAGTGAATAAATCATGACTGAATGTAATGAACTTAAAAATGAAATTTTTAATTAAATGTGTTATGTCTAATATATATATATATATATATATATATATATATATATATATATATATATATATATATATACATATACATATACATATATATATATATATAAATATAATGGGGATCCAAATAAAGAAATAAATAATCCCTAATGAGTCGACTGGCATTATTAACTAAAATGTTTTAAGAATGATAATCGATACAACAACATGAAGGATATAAAATGGGTCAGAATTGCCATTACCATAAAACTAAACGAAACCTAAATTCTCCATGTGTTTCTTTGACAGAATGGAGTTTCAGTCGAGGTCTTCTCATAAATACCTGCTGCTGCAGGTGTGGTGTTTCCTCCTCACCGTCGCCATGGTGGTCCTGGCCGCGCTCCTCTCCTCAATCAAGCTCAAGTCGACCGAGGTCGGTGCTTCTGCCACAAGAAGGATGAAAAAAAAGTTTACAATATTAGAAGATACCTATTTAATATCTGACGTGGGAACACCAGTCCTATTTTATATTCTTTTGTTCGACCCCCCCGCCAAAAAAACCCCCAAAAAATCACATTGAATGATCTACTTTGTTCTACTTAAGTTCATTGAACGTGGATATTTGAGATAAACTATAACATCAAAATAAGTACAAATATCATTTTTATTACTTTTGAGACGACAAAGGTAAACAAAGATAATAATGATGATAATTCCCATGATCTTGATGATGATGATGTGTGTTGTCTACCATTAAGGATGAAGTCTCTACACTGAAGCCGGATGTCAGTCCAGCAGGTACATCAATTAAATAATAAATTTCACTACGTGCTTAAAAAAACATAACATACTTTTTAAAGTACACTGGTCATATTTCTCACATTAAGCACCAATAAGGATTTCGATAAAAACATATGAACAACGTTGGATTAATCTCAATTTTTTTTCTGCAGTCAACACTTTCGCAGCCCCTTTAATATCTAAAGGTAAGTAGATGTTTTTTATCATTATTATTTCAAACCTTGATGGAGAAGGAGGAATCAAAAGGGGGAAATGCACCATGATTATTTCCACAGTAATTGCACATAAAACCCAAACTAAAGTTCTTAATTATTTGTTTTTCAGGATCTCCTTTCTCATACATCCAGCTGATCAGATGTAAGTACATGCATTGTCATCATAAATGAATCTGTTTTGATGATTGTGAGTGCATGAAGGAATCATGTCAGGCACATTTTTAAGTCTGAGACGTTTGCAGAGAGGACTGCCCCGACTTTTCTTATGTCTGTGTCTTTTTTCGTAAGCTTGAGGGAAAATTAAAAACGCCCAACAGTGAGACGTTCACTGACTACGTTGAATTTTGAAATCCCCAGTTTCTTCCTTTTCTGACTTCCTGAAATATCAGCAGTCAGGCTGTCAGCGCCTATAAGATGTCAAAGAGTGAGTATTTTTTTTCAGAGATGTCTCATTCACATTCCACCCACTTATAATAGACCCACCAAAAAAACTGCACTGAAAACAGAAAAATATCCGACTTCCTTGCCCACAGAAGTTTCGACTGATAAAGATTGATGGATGTGTTTTGACAATTAACATTAACAAGCCTTGAAAAAAAGATGGTATTATTCTTAGAAGCTTCTACTGCTGCTGCAAAAAAAATACTATTATTAAGATCTGGTTTAGAATACATAATGGATATGAAGAGAAGTTGGTTATATTTTTTCAGAATATATATATTCTTTCAATAAAAAATTGATCATAAAGAAAACAGATCACATCCAATCTAATCAGAGATTTCAGTAAGTTCTCAGTGGGACAAGTTCCCCATGTGTGTGTGTGTGGTAAACTAAACTATAAATAAAGTTGTCCATATATTAATGAATAAAAAGTTAAAAAAGTTGTACTAAAATCTTTTGATCTTTTTACATTTAAATATGATCATATACAGTATATGAGGGATGATTAATCCGTTTATGGCCTAAGGTAGGGTTTTGCTTCTTAAGCCGGCTGTAAATACTGCTCAGCAGCGATGATGTCATCATCACGCACAAAAGGAGCTTCTTCTTCTTCTTGACTTTGGGGATGAGATTATAGTCTAAAGGTGTCTTATCGGGTGTTTAGGACGGCTGTTTGGGGTTCAGATCTGCCTTCCTGAATCGGAGCCATAGCCACCATTGACTTGTGGACTGGAGCTTTGTCCTGGTGGCTTCCCACCATGTTGGATCTTCTTAATTGTATACGTAATGTAGCTGTCTGAAGAAATCAGCATTGATGGCCCCTGTTATGGTGTAATACTTTCACAGCTGGTTCACCACCAGCACTCACCTTGTGGACCTCCTTGTTTCGGCTCTCTTAGAAGTGTTAATAGTCTGTTTTTTCCATTGTTTTGTGGAACTTTTCTGGTTGGAGATGCGGCCAAAGTCTCATTGAAGGTTAGGAATTGCTGGAGAGATATCACTTCTACTGGGGACCCATTCAAACGACAAGCCGTTGGCCAAGTTCCAGGGAAATGCCCACCTTTGCGGCAAAAGACCACTTTGTTATTCTTCAGTCTGTCACCATCATCTCATGGATCTTGTCAGTGATTACCTGTGTAGTCACAGTAACGGGCATTTCAGGATGGAAGTCATGCTCCAGGTTTTATCTGCCACATTTGAATTCAGCAGCACACTTCTGCCGTAAGAAAAGCATCCACAGAGTCTCGTCCCGTGTCCCGTGTCCCTTGTGGGTGATAACCACTTGAGAATGACGCAGCAGCTGAATGCAAGAATAATCATCCTGTTAATCTTTAGATTTTGACGTTTCAATAACTGGAAAAAGAAATACCAAATCAGTTTTTACCTTCACATTCTGCATGATCACTCAAAGAGCTGGATTGGACCCGAGAGCAGTAGAACTCATCTCCTTCTACCTTAGGGTAAAGCTTTCAGCATACGCTACGTTCAGACATGTGCACACTAAACCTGCGTTCCTCCTACCACATTTCCTTTTTCTTATGAGAAGTGGTTCCATAAGACCTCATCAAACCCAAAGCAGAGCCTCTTATGTGGGCTGAACCGACATAAGGAAACCTTTCAGCCTGCAGGAAACAGACATCAGGTTATCGTCAGGGGAATCATCACACTGTCATATAGAAGGATATCAACCGCAGCTTTGTTCAACTACAGATGAAAATTTGAGTTTGGATGACTCAAAGTTGTTATCGTGTGAGGTGAAAATGTTTCGCTAACGGAGCAACTAAAGAAAAGTTTGTGAAATCTCACCCACAGCTCCAGTCAATTCCTCCTGGCAAACCTTGCATAGCTGTGATTCCTGCTCCCTGGTCCTTCGTGGCAACTCCATACACTGCTCCAAGGACAGCCTCTACTTCATCTACGCCCAGGTCACCTTCAGCAAGTACCTTCAGAGACGTCAAGACAAATCGGTGATTCTAATAAGAAACGCTCGGTTTGGTAGAAGTCTGAGGAAATTGGTTGAGGGTATCTTCCCGCAGACAGCTGAGGGGTCTGTGTGGGTGGCCCAGGTTGTCAAACTCACAGAGGGAGAGAGTGTCAGCATAGATATCACAGGGGATTTTCTAACGGACAACACGTTCTGGGGCGCATATCAGCTTCATTAAGAGCGCAGGTGTCCAGGATCTGACACTCAGCAAGGGAGTTGAACATTGGTAATGCTGTCATACTAGTATGTTCATTATCTGTGCCTTGTGACAACGTTTAGCGCTGGATATTTAACAAAATATTATGATATATTGCACTTAAGATCCCTTGGAGTCAATGACGGTCCACAATTATTGCTTCTTAGGTTTTGCCAGGTTAAGTCTTTTTTCTGGGCCCATTGGCCTTCCTTATTTGTTAGCAGCCAAACGTTTGACAGGAAACAGGGAGAGAGAGAGAGAGACGGGGAGGTAACATTCAGCAAATGGCCACAGTTGGGATTGAACCTGTGACTGCTGCTCTATGAGGACTCACCCTAAGTGCATGGAGCAGCTGCTCTGTCTAATAAGCTAAACTGCCGCCCCAGGCTAAAGCCTTTTAATAATGTCTGTGCCTAACACTGAACACTAAATCATAAAAAAAAAGAAGCTCTTTCCGGCTGTGTAAGCAAGATTTCAGGTCAGAATTCACCGATATTCAGAATTCATTGTCATTTTAGACAAAAATACCTAAAATGACAAAAGCGGCCTCTATTTTCATGCATGCCTGCAGATTCTAATTATTGAAATTGTGATTTTTTTTTTTTTTATATATAATTTCATGAGTTAACTGCATTTTGAATGAATGTAAACTGTGACTGTATATGTTTGTTTTCACCGCTGTGGTCTTGTGTAATTTATGAAACTAAGTGTTATATTCTAACTGAGTTGATTTCCAGGAGAGGAAGTGAAAAAATGACAGCGAAAAATATAAAGCCTTTGAGACACTGGATTGATTTCCTGACTTTTTACTTGCTGACCACACGATGGCGCCACTACCCTCCAGATTTGTAGCCTGAATGACTGAATGACTGAATGACTGTATGTTGTGTGGATCAAACTCATCAGCATTTTCTAATGACTCGATTTTCATGGATCAGTAAACACCGAAACTTGACACGAACCTCAAAAACATTCCACGGAAAACCACAAGAGTTTTGTTGAAACCTGCAGCACAAAGCATGCTCTCATTCCTCTTACAGGCCTGAGGCTGATTCTCTTCATGCAGACAGTAGGTGACACTGTACAACTTCATTGATGTGCTTCCCTAAGCATGCAGGAGCAACAGGCGCAGAACAGGAAGCTATCTATTTAGTTTTATATTAGTCATACTGCTCGCCCTTCACACCACCTCCACAGACACCCGCGAACTGAGAACGACCTTGGATGAACCTCCTTGAAGGGAGGCTGTTTCCTCTCATGATAAGTGTGACTATTATTCTCAGACTCACTCTTCCGTCTGTATATCTTACACACTGTCAGCCTTCACCTACTGTATTATTAACCTGTTGATGTGAACCGCAGCAACTTCCTGTCTGTCAGTGGATTTTAACCATCCTGATTATAATTCATGTAGTGACATAAACATGAGTAATTAATCCGGTGAACATTAAGATGACAGCTCATACGCCCACAGGCCCATACAGTCAGCAGCAGAGCTATTCATCTCCCACTGTTTATTAGGTTTATTGACAAAACATACAATCTATCTCTCAGCTGTTTGCAATGACAACCAACTCACACAAAAGTAAGAAATAGAAGCTCTCTAATACTCAGTGGTGGAGACCCTCACCCTGATATGACCTGCAGCAGCATTTCTGGGGAATCTTATTCCATCCTTAAGGGGCAATGGCCTCCAGCTCTGTAATAGTCTTGGATTTCTTTCTTTCTTGAAGTCCAACGCCATTTTTTCGCCATTTTCTATGGGATTAAAGGGATGTGACTGTGGCGGAAACTCTAGAATGTCCCAGGAGTTCAGGTACTTTGAGGTCCGCTTGGGATCATTATCCCTTTGGAATGTCAAGTTACACCCAAGCGTCTAGGGTTTGCTAATACATGATGGAGTCCTTCTTACCCTCTACGCGCTGTAGGTCTCTAGTGCCTGAGGAGCAAAGCCTTACCCAGAGCCTCACTTAGCCATCGCCATGCTTCACTGTAGGTACGGGTGATTTTCAGCATGCTCTTCATTCTTCCTCCGCGGATCCACGGCCCTGAAAGGTTACAGTATGATTTTATTTCTTAGCATAGTATCTCACACATTTCTGTGGTTTATCTAGATGGTTTTGAGCGTACTGGAATGCTTTTTCTGTTCCTTCTTGGTCAGTAGAGGTGCAATCATGGCGATCAGGCACGCAGCCCTGATTTTAATGTGGGCCTTGACACAAAATGTGGACCTGTACTAATAAAGTCAGTTTATGAGGTTGGTTCATAAACTCGTGATGTGCCTATAACAATCTAACCATGAGTAGTATTACAGGCAGGTTGCACCACATTATGATCACAATGAAGGCGGAATATATATATAAGTTCTGATATCAGCTGGATATGACCGGTAGTTACCTCTAACTAGATTATTAAAATTCCCTCCATAAACAAGAGAACAAATGAGGTAATCTATAAATAAATCTAAAGAAAACAATTTCACAAGATCATGAAAAATATATGGTGAGTGGAGAACAACAACAACAAAATTTAATATGTAGTTCAAATATTTTAGCAACTAGAAACTTAGACGCTTAGATACTGATTTGGTTCGTCGCCTCTATGCTATCCGTTTCTATATCTATGGGACCAAAAAAGGTAAACTACATATAAATAGTGTATGTCTACATCTCAAACATGGTTAGGATCATATTCACACTCACAGGGCGGCGTTCAGAGGATATTAAAGATTATTTAAGAAAAGTCTCAAATGAACTACGTCCAGATTTAAACAAATATATTTCCCAAGATTGGTTGATGAAAGTAGAAAATGAATGAGATAACCGGGCTTTCCTCTCATCTTTGTGTATGCTTGACTGACAGATAAAGTAGTAACAGTGCACTATACTCACTGTTTTACTTTTCTTTTTTTTCAAAACAAAAAGACAGCCTCCACGTCTTACTTCCTGCTAACAACCCCATCATGCAATATGCAGCAATCATTTTTTTCTCATTGTGCAACATACCCGTAAGTAAACATCTGACTATTGCAGTGTAATTTAAGTTTGAAGGCAGTGCACAAGTGAAGGATGAGTATTTCAGGATATATAGAGGATGTTCTGTTTACCACATGTGGGGCAGATGGGAAAGTTGTCAGTTTTGCGGGTATTTTTTTAGAATCTCGGACGTACAGAGCTGCATGAAAATGACTAAAGTTATAATTTATGACATGGAAATTAGACCAAATTTAAGACAAGTTGTTGGGACATTTATTTACAAAACAAAATACAAAGTCCTGGTGGCACCGGAGCCTATCCCTGCTGGTGTTGGGCGAGGCCGGGCAGATCGAGTTTCCAGTTCAACACATGTACGAGACAAACAACCAATCATACTAACAAACAATGAGATTGCCCAATTCACCTCGACTGCATGATTCTGGCCGGTGAGCGGTAGAACAATTTCCCAGAAAGGAAACTATGCAAATGTGAGTCCCTGGGTCTCCAGGGGATTTCAACCCAGATCCTTCCTACTGTGTGTCCATGCTGCAGCGCCACCTGCCTTCTCTGGAAACAATGAACGTAACAACATGAATCTATACCAATACATATCGGGTGGAGTCCACAGATTCCCCAAATCCAAGCCTGAACCCTGACGCTAAAGCTTTAAAGTAATGGAGAGGAAACGTTCACCTGCAGCAGAAACTGTCACAGTCAAACGGCTGAAAAGACATTGACCCACTTAAACAATACATCATAAATCACATTAACATGAGTGGGTGTCAAATAGTAAAATAATCTTTGCATGACAGCTGTAATTACTAGCAAGGTCAGGATTTACAGGGGAGGCTGTATGACATCAACTCCAGCCGGAATCTTATAAGCTGCCAAATTCCAAACATCAACTCTGAAACAGTCGCTCTTTTGTTCTCACCTGCCTTTGTATCTGTCTAGTGATTGTTTGTCACCTTGTCATTCCTGTCAGTCCATTCATCTGGCATTTCACAGAGAAAAAAAAAGGCTGTAATCTGCATTCCTCTAGCGAGGGGAAAAATATTAAGAAAACAAACAATGAAAGATTTGAACACAAGATACGGTCTTTCCAAAAAGACTGTAGAGTCCCTAAAATAGAGACATGATGGTATCCTTTTGAAAATGTTTGACAGATAAATGTTATATATCATTATCATTGCAATTATTCTTCTAATAAAGTCATTTGCCAGACAATCCAAGGACAGATAACTCAAAAGGTAATTAAACAGAGAGACATAAAGTCAAATATATGCATGACAGAGATGAAGAATCGAAAAACAAGGTGACCAAAAATGCAAGATTTTAAGCAGATAGCATGAAAGAGGATAGAGATGCAAGAAAGTCAAAATAACAGTAATTAAATACAAAAACAGAATAAATATGGTGCGGAAATGAAAAGTTAGATACAGCCAGAAGTGGATAAATACAATGACAAAAAATAGATGAGAAATAAAAGAGAATGCAAGACAACATGCCCGCAAAATTATTATGATTATTATATTTACAAACAGCAATTTATTAATGCAGCTGATGAAGATGAAGGTATAGGAGACTGCCTCACATACTGGGGGTTGTTTAATTTATAAGACTGTATCTGCAGATTCAGGTCTTCAAACATGCAGGTTCAGGTATAGCCTCCGTTTAAACGTGTTTACACTCTTCTGAAACAAATACTACATGTTTGTGAAGTAGTAATCTACTGATTTGGTTTTGCTTTTAAACCTGGAGAGAAGAACTTCAAACGTTTTTGTGTTTGTTTTTGTTTTTACTTCAATCTGTCATTTAATAATCTTTTTCCACCGATACCCAGGATTGTTTTTATTTATCCTAAAGGCAAATTACACCATTTCGGAAGTAGGTCACATAAAAAAAGACCTTGATCCAATTAGAATGCAAAAAAGATATGTTTAATTTTAAATCATCACAATGAGCCAGCAAAGGTTCCAACTCTGCACAAGACTCGTCTTATCCCTGTATACGTATTGAAAGTTATAATAATGCACCAATTGTGTTATGGGTTTCGCTACTTCCTAATAAACAGTCATACTTCTTCCTTCATTTACAGCTTTATGAGTTGCTACCAGCTGTGTGTATGTATACTTGAGTTTTTTTTATTAATAAACCAAAAGAAGTGGGGAAACCCTCTTCCTCATCACTTCCTCTGTGATTTTATCCCCAAATGTCACTAACCTGACTTTAACACATCACCACTATCTACATCCTTTCTTTTTCATCTGTGTATATATTTGGATTTATTTAAATGTGGCTCTGGTCACATGCGCGAGCTCATGTCGCCTGTTAATCATCGAGTTAAACATTCCGACAGCTGGACTTCTGTGGGGAGAAAAACAACAACATTTTAAAAATGGACGTCTATTTTAAAATCATGCTTTTTCAATTTGCAGCATGATGAAGGAGCTACAAATGTATTTAGGAAAAAACAAAAAACAGGGTCACTCATTCCAGCCCCTGCATCGTTTGTAAAATGCAAAACACGCAAAGTCTGTCGTTGCTTCGCTGCAACAGACCATGTGACCGCAAAGATCGGCAAGGTAAAAGAGTGGGGGAGGAATCGACCGTCAAAGATTTTACGTTATGAAGTACATGAGTTGATGCTTTCAACATTAGAGAATAGGACTGGGATGTAAGATTCAAATCTCCTGGGAAACTGAAGACAGTGTTTCAAACCTCTGTCGAGAACTTTTAGGACGCCTTGCAAGGCTTCTCCTGCAAACCTGCTACAAGGCCAGGAGTAAATGTGAAACTGAGAAAGACTTCACACCCTCAGAACGCCCTCAAAGGTAAAGGAAGCTAACAACTTTAGAAGCACTAACGTCACGCTGCAAATCTGTCTTTGTCACAGGGACTGTGTCTGTCTCTAATGCAACCTGGACAAACTGTTATCAGTGCTTTTGCGATAACGTGAAGATGCTCTCAACGATGGTGAGGGATTTGGCATCGGTTGAGGTCGACACCCTCTGTGGGCTTTTATAGCTATTTTTTGTGGCTCATTATTTCCCTGAAAGGTTTAGGATATTGTGTATAGAGGATCAAAAAATGACATAAGGATGAATAAATAAATAAATGCAGAAATATACAAATAAAAAATGAATTAGGAAATAAATCTGGGATCTGATCTAAGAACCTACTGCTGACTTCATAGACGTAGTTAACTTGAGTCAACATGGACTCTGTGGGATTATTAATGAGTCACTTAACGACAGTATTTCTTACAAAATGCAGGGGATTGGGGGCTTTTCTGGGATACACCCATGCTGTCGGAGACAACAGCATAGGCTTAGTTTTGTGTTAATGACTTAGGGAGGTATATTATTTTCAACTACACAGCACTCAGAGTTCCCAAATCTTCTTTCACCATTATTCCAACAATTAGAATTAGGGTATTTAAAAAGTTCCTTTTTTAATTCGCTCTCTCTGAGGTTCCTGTAAGAAGAGTATCAAGGTCAGAGGGCAGCGCCTAACTACCCGGTGAACTTAGCTTTTAGCATTAGCGGCCAAAGCTAAAGTCCTCAGGGACTGGTGAAGATTCAATTATTGATAAAACAAGAGAATGTATGTTACACCTACCTCTAAATGATCAGACTCACAACATCTGACAGTTAATGTTGCTCCGTGTTGTGGGATGTCTACTTTGGAGGCTGTTTGCTCACACCTTTCTAACTTTATTATTTTTTTACTATGTGGTGATATGTCAGTGCGGTGTTTCTACTGACCCCTAGTGGCCAAAAAAAGCACTAGTCATGTAGACTGTATGTTCTACTTATATTCTATTCATCATCATGTCTGTTAGAATATCAGTCTGCCTTATAATTACTTTGTTTTTATTGCTTTTTAAATTTTTGTAACTTATATTTAATAATGAAAACTAAAAACCATCATATTAATTTATTTTCCCTTTCATACAAAAAATCATTGTAGACAAATGATAACGCACCAGACCATTAGCATAGGAATAAAAGTGGAAATCCATACAAAAATAATAATATAGGAATTAAGGTAACCTAAAAACAAGGATGAAAATAAAATACAGAATAAATATTAAAATCAGCTACAGAATATAGATTATATTACATCCAGAAAAACTGAACTTCAAAAGAAATGAGGAAGTGTAAGGTATTAATATCTTATTAAAAGCTACTGTGAGGAGGCAGGGTTTTATGTTTATATCTAAACGCTGTAAAGATCTGGCCTCCCTGATGTCTGTAGCTCGGGTGTTTTCAGAGCATTGGGTCATAATTGGCAGAGGATGCATCCTTTATTTTCTGGGGACCCTCCCTGATAAACTCAAGTAAACCAACGGTAGATGATCACATTGTTCTTGTGAACAAAACGCAAACAACTGAGTTCACAATGTAACCTAGTCCAAGCCTTTAATGGTTTTATAAAGACAATGGAGAACCTTGAAATCAATTCTAGATGTGGCAGGAAGCCAGTGCAAGGCAGTTGATAGGATATCTCTTGGTTCCAGTTGACAGCTGAGCCGCAGAATAAGAGGAAGTGAGGATTTAAAAAAAAATTTTTTTTTTTGAGGAACATTAAATATATTTCATTTCTGTAATCAGGTCAGCTTGAAATACTAAATGCATGAACAATATTTCACATCTTTTATGTCACCCCTCTACACTGGGACCTGCTACCTCACATTTAACCCCTATATTATTATTATATTATGGAATGGTCAACACCGCCGCCATGTTAGCCCGATAAATCATAAACTATTCCATGGATCGTAATCAAATTTTATACCCTCATAGACTTTAGTGTGAGAAAGAACTTGCATTGATTTTGGGAAAGGTTGGTCGTATATTTATGAAACTGAGGGGAGCTTTATTACCAAAAGTAACTTTTAGTCGAACTTAATGAATCGACTTATGGATATCTATCTTGTTCGTATCATATTTTACTCTAATAATTCCTATTTTAATAAATATTGGGACCTTTTTTTCGACAAAAATACTATGGACGAACTTCACATTTAATGTGAGTTAATTCGAGGGCATTGCTCGTCCAACACTGGGGGCTGGGGGGCTTTTCAGCCACATACCCTTGCTGTTGGGGGCGGCAGCATAGGCCTAGATGCATATATTTTTGATAAAGGGTTGGCTAGTAGCACCAGTCCAATAGGCAATAATAATACCACAATATGATAAACCAACAGATTACTCAGACCATGTTCAAAACTTGATTTGGAAACAGGAAGCAAGAGTACCCAAAACGTTGGTATTGATACCATGAAAGTAAGCCAGCAATCGATAGCGAGAGCAAATATGGCAGGAAGTCAGTCTGCGTACTGAAGGGATTTAACTCTAAAGTGCGAGATGATTTTCATTTGAATGATTTCCCTCTTGCTTGTTTCGACCTGTTGCAGGGATAAAGCGGTTACCAGCAGTTGCCTCAAAGAAAGAAAGTTCTGGGTATGAATCCAGACTTGGGGTTTATCTGAGTGGAGTTTTCCATATTCTCCCAACCCATAGAAAGTCAACAAATACGCACAAAAAAACACATATTCATACACAGTATACAAGGTCAATCGCAGTATTTAACGTGGGTTTTGTACTGGGTTTTGAGATATGCTGATTTCAAACATGCCCAAACAACCAAAAAACATATGATCTGTGAATTTATGATAATATAAAATATTCTAAAAATCCCCTACTCTAATGTTGTGGGTTTTTCATAACGCTCCTGAGGTAAAACACCTATTTGGTTATTTCTTGGAGGTAAGGAAACTTTATTTATAAAGTACATTTAAGCGGCAGGACAGTTCAAAGCGCTTTACACAAACAGTCAAGAACATTGCGACTAAGTACGTAAGAATAGTAAGACATACGCTCAAAAGTGTTTAAGCTTAATATTTAAAATGTATATATTTTGGTTACATGTAAAATTTCCATGTCTTTGGATTACTTAATTTTAACATTAACAAAAGTGATATACTTAATGGGATGCATTTTTGTCATTAAATTATAAATGAAACAAGTAAAAATTATATTTATATAATAGTTCTGATGTACCTTATGCGTTTAAAATACCTTTCTCATTTGAAACAACATCATTTCCTGAAAATATAGACTGATTTAATTTTATTGTTTTCATAATAAACACATTTTTGCTGATTCTACGAAATTTGAATACAAACGTTTAAAAAAAAAAAAGGTTATTATTATTATAGGTATTTAACTACTTTAGTACTTAAACTTTAAGTATGCAATTATTCAAATTTTTACTGTAGTTTAGTTATCAGTTATAGAAACATTAAGAAGCTTACCTCAGACTTAATCTCTTTCCTAAACGGTTCTGTGTAGGAAAGACAAAAATAAGATTAATCTTAAAATTGTAAGATTTAATGAAAGGCAAATAGGAAGGTTTAAAGCTTTGATTTAAGGGAACCGAAAGTTGGTGCGGCGTTCACATAGCACAAGTGGTTAAACCCGATATTCGATCAGTTTTTTCTCGTATGCTTAATCACAGACACAGAAACCAACGACGGCGTGACGACGCAGAAACCAGAATCAGACCAGAAATCCTTTCAATATGGATTGTTTGTATCTGTAGCCCCTGCGATTATGTCACCAAACTGAATCTGAAAACTAAGCTCATGACACAAGTGCCGCATGTTGTTTGCTTCCTTCCTCCACTTCCTCCCTCCATGGATGCCCCCCACCCGCTCCTTCCTGGCCTGAGGTTATCTCTACGTACTTTGTGGTTGAGCTCCTCTGAGCGATGGCCACACAATCCTGGGATTTCACGATGCAACCCGTGAGCAAAATCAGCAAAGAACAAAAGAAGGTTCTTTCAAAGCGTTGTGGATATCACATGGGGAGTTAGATGTGGGTGGATATGTCGCCACGGGAAGGGATTGATAATGGTTGAGTTGCTCATGGAAAGGGAAAGGGCACCCAGATATGAAGGCTCGGAGTCGGGGGGTTGAGTTTCTGGCTCCATGAAAAGAGGTATTTTTCTCTTGAAGGAATCCAGTGGGTGTTTGTGAGAGACATATTACAGATGACCTCTGGGGGGGGGATGTGTGTGGGTGTGTGTGTGAGAGTGTGTGGGTGTGTTGGAGGGGGGTGAGAGTGAGTGCGTGTGTGGGTGACCGCGTGTGTGTGAGTGTGTGAGTAAGCGTGTGTGTGGATGTGTTGGTGTGTGTGCGTGTGTGTGTGTGTGAGTTTGTGTGTGTGAGTTGGTGTGTGTGTGCGCATGTGTGTGTGTGTGTTGTCGTGTGAATGTGTCTGTGAGCGTGTGTGTGTGTGTCTGTGTGTGCATGTGTGCGGTGTTTGCATGTGCGTGTGTGTGCGTGTGTGTGTGTGTGAGTTTGTGTGTGTGAGTGGGTGTGTGTGTGCGCATGTGTGTGTGTGTGTTGTCGTGTGAATGTGTCTGTGAGCGTGTGTGTGTGTGTCTGTGTGTGCATGTGTGCGGTGTTTGCATGTGCGTGTGTGTGCGTGTGTGTGTGTGTGAGTTTGTGTGTGTGAGTGGGTGTGTGTGTGCGCATGTGTGTGTGTGTGTTGTCGTGTGAATGTGTCTGTGAGCGTGTGTGTGTGTGTCTGTGTGTGCATGTGTGCGGTGTTTGCATGTGCGTGTGTGTGTGTGTTTGAGCTTTGCAATGTTCAACAGATTGCACAGGAAATATGAAAATAGGAGGTGGTGGATAACGTTAGAGCACATTGCTATTTAGCAAACACTCTTTTATAAGTGTCAATATAGACCCAGATCAAACCGGCTCCATCCCTAACCCTAATCCGGAATGTTTCAGGGTGTGGAACGTTGATGCAGGATCTTAAAGTCAATAATCAATTGTCAGGTCATAGAGGTGATGTGTTGTTAAAAAAATAATTTAAAACTTTTGCGTCTTAAATCCTTCTTTAATGATGTGTATAAAGGCTTTGGGTTCATAATAATGTGACCTCCAATGGATTGGAAGAAAACAAATCAGCGTTGCTATTTTGTGATGTATAAAAATAAGAGCCTGTATTTTGTTCTTCATTAACTTTGAATGATTATCTTCATTTAATCAACAATGCAGACCGAGCCACAGAACAAAAACAACGCCAACGCTGCCAGTATGTTATGGGTCCCAACTGGTAGATAGATCATTTCACACAATCAGTAATCCCTTAGTATTGATGACATCACCAATCCTCCTCCTCCTTGGCGGCCAGTTAGACCAGGTTTAAGGGTGCAGCGGGTGGATATGTCAGTCCTTGCTCTGGATTGTTACACATGGTCGACCAGGATGCGGGTGGTCTCTGGCTGCATGAAGCTGGCATACCAGCACTACTGTGGAATGCTGTGCATCAGCATTGGATCAGAACCAGATAGTTCATGTTCGAATCCTCTTTAATTTATTCAGATCCAGAAATGATAGCATCATCCAGTCACAGTGATCCATGTCATTCTTCAGGGAACATGCCAGTTTTTCCATCGCACATACACGGAAAAGCCATAGCATTATAACCACCTACTTAACATTGGGAAGGTCCCCGTCTTGCCTACAAAACAGGTCCGACCCATCAAGGCATGGGGCCGCCATAGATTACACCACAGATGCTCGATTGGATTGAGATCCGGGGAATCTGGAGGCCAGGTCAACACCTTGATTTTGTTGTCATGTTCATGAATACAGTCATGAACAGTTTTGGCAATAAGGCAGGAACCCCTTCATGGAAATGGAATCCCTTATAAGGGCACATAATGTGCCCTTATAAGGGATTCCATTTCCATGAAGGGGTTTAGTTGGTCTGCAACAATCTTTAGGCTGAGAGTTCGTGTCAATGTAACAGCCACATGAACGGCCGGAGCCAAGTTTTCGCATCAGAACATTGACCGCAGCCTCAACTTGCCTGGCTCTGCGTAACTTTATCTCGTAACAGCGTCCCAGTGCCATCAGGTCCTGGCCGTCTACACAATGTTAAAAAAAAACGCCATTGTTCAGACCCGGCAAGGCCGCCCTCATACACAGCTCCGTGGTCCAGTTCTGATGCCGACGTGCCGATCGTAGGTGCTTGCAGCAATGGGCAGGGGTCCACATGATCATTCCAAACATTCTGCTGCAACGTAGCAGTAACGGCGTCCGGTATGATGACACCTTTCTACCAGAACTGGAAATAAATGTATCACTTTTTTTAACTGCAGGATTTGACGACACCTACTAGGCCTTGCCTCATGATCACATCACTGAGCCGTGGGGAACTATGAGCCAGTCAACGATTAGCCAGTTGTCCTTCCTGAGACTATTTTGGTTTGGTGTTGAAGAAGAAGAAGTGCTGTATATCCTGTATAGTCACTCATTCTTAAATTCTAAGAGATGTAGTTTCTGCTTTTTGGGGCATTTAGCAACATTTTGCAGATAATTCACTTATCGTCAACTTCAGATGCATTATGTTACTGTCTAGAAATTTCCAATGAGTCTTAGGGTTAGAGTAATAACAAGTTTTGGATTGAATTAGCACTGCTGTTTGTAAAATTATTAATCCTAGATACGACTAAGAAGAGGGTTAAAGTCCTCCAACCAAACTACGTTCCATTCCTGGAGCTGGTTGGTTGAGCTAGTCGATGTGTCACTGACTTAGAGTGTTTTACTACATCAAGTTCTGGCTCAACTTCAGATTCCAACATGATAATCTTGTAAGAGTGAAGTCAGGAATGTGGCTCACAGGATATCAAACTTAACAGCTTCATTTGATGTTAAAAGAAAGTTTAAGAGTCGATGGGAGATCAGTAGAAGAAAAATATGGTTGTTTGTTGGTGTGGGTGCGTATGCTGATGATATCAGCATGTCACATCTAGTGGTTGATGTGTGCCTGTTTACATAACCACACACCCACACACACAAGCACACACACATACACACACACACACACACACACACACACACACACCTAAAACTGGTTTAGATATGCAGAGGCACACAGATACAATTAAATCAAGATAAACACAGACAAAATTAATTCCGAAACCGATTTGGGTTTTCTTTGAGTAAACAAATGGAGGAATTGAAGGGAAAGTGAATGATCATTTCTGAAACAGTGTACCAATCAGAAACAGGATGGATCGGACTTTTCAGTCTTGCGTGATAACAAGCCCACACACACTAGAGCATTCTGCCTCTAACACAAAACGTCACATGAAAAGGGAAACAGGGAAATGGAAGGAGAGTCTTTGGAAATAACAAGAAGTGTGACCAGTTTGTTGGTGGGGTTGAAGGGGAGTTTCATCATCAGGCTGCTTTTAAAGTGAAACAAGAGAGTTGCCAAATTTTTTTTTTTTCTTTTCAATTTTGATACCCAAAAGAAAAGAAAAAACACTCTCCAAAATCCACACCACAGCACTTTATCCTCTTCAAGATATGATGTTTTTACCACCACTAAGACGGTAGAGTTTTTATTGACATTAGTTTGTCAGGCTGTCCGACTGGAGTTTGGACACATGACAAAGAAGGAACCGCATAACCATTACAAGCAAGATTTGCATGTGACTCAAAATTTTAGGTTCAGGCTTTCATTGTCAAAGGGTGATGTGAGGGTCCAACTACCGGGGGACTGTTGCTTTTAGGGGAAATGACAAAATGGTGCAATTGGGATGCCTTGGATCTACAGTCCGTCCTTCACCTATGGTGAAGAAAGGATTCTAGGATACAAGTGCCTGAAATTAGTTGGGCTCAGTCTTAGAGTCTGACACCTGGGGGGGTCGGCACCATCATCAGAGCTCGTTGGAGGGACTGTGTCTCTCATCTTGCCCGGCAACACCTCAGGTCCTGATGAGCTGGAGAGTGTTGCTGGGGAGAGGGATCCCTAGAGGACACTTCTTGGCCTGCTGCCACAGTGACACTAAACCGCCTCAGAATAATAAAATAGATTTTTTTTGAATATATATTTAGCATCATATAATAATTACTTACGCCTTCATTTAGATCATATCTTTTTCTTTTCTTGACTCTGTGATTCTTTAATCAGAAAGAGAAGATTCAATCTTATTTTAAAAGGAGATATTTTATATAAATGCATAACCATATATGTGTCTGTGTATTTATTTATATAAGAATGCTGGTGAACCTCAGCTAATATTCTAAAGGGAACACTAAGATATCAAAAGTCGTCTTACTTTACCCAAACCATTCCATTTCCTATTTATTTAACAATGTATTGTATGCAATGTATTAATGTTCTAATTAGTAGCTGCATCTTCAAAGGGTCTCCCATACTTTGAGAATTAGTTCAAGAGATAAATAATTATAATACATTTTATATGATTTATCTAATACATGTGTGATAGTTAAAAAGTAAACAATGCTGCAGATTATTTAAGACTTTAAAGTGTATCGGGAGGATGTTGAGGGGTGGTTAGAAGTTATCGAACTATTCCATCAACAGGTGGCTTGCTTACCAAGTATCACATATTTGTGGTTTTTCAAAACGTCTAATCCAGCGTGTCAAACTCAGAAGTTACAGCCGGCTCAGATTTTGTGGTCGTCTACACAAATAAGTAATGAGTTAATGTCTCAGTATTTCTAAAGTATTTGTATATGTGCATTGAATGCCTGTGTGTGTGTGTGTGTGTGTGTGTGTGTGTGTGTGTATGTGTGTTTGTGTGTGTGTGTGTGTGCATGTGTGTGTGTGAGACAACACTGTCTCACACACACCCAAAACAGACTGACCACGTTCCCATCCTGTCACCACAACTCTCCTTTGGTTTCCACACTTCCACACAAAAATCCACAGAAATTCTGTGACTTTGTTTCTTTCCCTCTCTAGATTGCACCGCCGCTGCCTCCTGTCTCCACTTACACAGTGACATCACTGGAGTTTCCCTTCTGCAGATGCAGCTGTAGCAGCATAAATTCTACAAGCACAGTGGCAGAAGTTCACAACAGCATCACAAAGAGAGAGGAATCAGCTCAGAGCTCTGGCAGCACCACAGAACAAGCATCCAGGCTTCATTTGGCATATTTCTACAAAGACCGAGAGCGAGCTACATCATGGTTACGTACAGAGCTGCAGCAAGTGACGTGGAGATGGGTCCTGAGGGGAGGACAGTGGTTTTGGTAGAGCGGAAGTCGTCGACAGGGCGGTTATTGAAGGTGTCTGGGATTCTTCTGGTTGTGGCCCTTTGTGTTGGAGGCATCCTGCTGTTTGCCTGGTGCTGGAAAGGACAGCATGGAATACTGGTAAGGATCAGCTTTAATTAGAAGTCTTTTGAAATCCAGTACTTTCAGACCAAAATAGGAAACATCTAATCCGTTTTATTCCGTCCATGCAGACACAACCAGGCCAAACAGAGGCACAAACTGCGAGGGTCCCTGCTGAGAAAACAGGTGATTGAATGCACGTGTGTTTGTTTACCCCAAAAAAGGAAAAGAACAAATGCTCAGGGCTTTTTGTTAGATATATTTAGGCTTTGTGGATTATTTCAGATAAGCTCACGTTTGTCTCCCTCTCTTCAGATCCCCACTACACGCTGAGGCGCATCAGCAGCAAAGCCAAGGCGGCCATTCATTTGGAAGGTGAGTCATGGCTTACCTTGATTTGATCCTCAGCAAACAATGGGCTCATGATCTCGGCTTTCAAAGGAGCCTCTTTCTTCCACTTGTTTGATATTTGCAGCTTCTTTGTTAGCCACAAACAGAATAAGGAAGCCCTTTCATAAGTTATTTATTGGCTTCAGGCAATCTTTCATTCCCCTCTCCAAATGACACTCCTGTTAATTATTTACGCATGTGTGTAACATTACGTGGAGAGAAGAGTCAAAGTTGTTCCCTCTTGTTTTTTGGGGGTTGGATTGGCAGGTAGCTACGATGAGGAGGAGCGTGCCAAAGAGGAGCTGGAATGGAAGAATGGTCAAGGCCAGGCGTTCGCTCAGGGTGGCTTCAAACTGGTGAACAACGAGATCATCATCCCAGAAACGGGACTTTACTTCGTCTACAGCCAGGCCTCGTTCAGGGTCTCCTGCAGCGAGGTAGACGAGACGCGAGCGGGAAAACAACTCACGCCGCTCAGCCACAGGATTTGGCGCTTCTCTGACTCCATCGGAAGCAGGACCTCACTGATGAGTGCTGTGAGGTCAGCGTGCCAAAGCACTGCGATGGAGGACAGCTACAGAACCGGTCAGGGTTGGTACAACGCCATCTATCTGGGCGCTGTGTTTCAGCTGAACCGAGGCGACAGAGTGTGGACCGAGACCAACCAGCTGTCAGAGCTGGAGACCGAAGAGGGCAAGACTTTCTTTGGTGTGTTTGCACTTTGAATTTTTCACTGTGATACAAACAGAGAGGTACAAAGCTTTACACAGTGCCATTACCTTTTTAAAAAAAAAATATATATGTGTAACTATTTTTTTCATTCTTTTTTTAAATTATTCATCTTCATGGTGATGCAGAAATGTTTAAATCTCCATGGAGATAAAAGCTTGTTGCTAGACAGGCAGCATTGATTTTTAAAAATCCTATAAACTGTAACAGTTTGCAACTTTATTTTCTATTATTGGCACTTTTTGTTCATTATTTAAGACGACCTGAGATTGTAGTAGGCTAGACTTTCCCTGCTGTATCAGACGATGACACGACTCTCCACAGAAGAGCCTCGGTGCAAAGACTATGTCTTGACTTTTATGTATTTATTTGTATTTATTTATATTTAAATTGTTGGGGTTCGGTGTTAAAGATTATATTTATATATTAATGTGAACCTAATTAAAATTAAAAATATTCATTCTGTCTGCAGAGGATGAACTCATTTCATAGCTGCGGTAACAAATGGTTACTTGTGGCCAAGTTGGCAAACAGCTCTAGCCACACATTCACACACACACGCACACGTAAACACAGATATGTATACATAACACGCACGCACGCACACACACACACACACACACACACACACACACACAAACACACATAAACACATATACACGTATACACACACACAAACATACACACACACACAGACATATTAATACAAACACAAGCACAAACATACACACACACACACACACACAAACACACACACGCACACACACAAAAACACACATAAACACATATACACATATATTTACACACACACACAAACACATACATATATACAGACATATTAATACATACATAAGCAAACACATACACACACAAACACACACATAAACAGACACATGCACACACACATAAATACATATACATAACCACACATATACACATACATATACACACACATATATAGATACACACACTCACAAACACACTCACAAACACATACATATACATATACACACACATATATATACACACACAAACACATACATATATACAGACATATTAATACATACATAAGCAAACACATACACACACAAACACACACATACACAGACACATGCACACACACATAAACACGTATACATAACCACACATATACACGTACAGATACATATACACACACACAAAAACATACATATACACAGAAATATTAATACATACATAAGCAAACACATACACACACAAACACACACATAAACAGACACATGCACACACACATAAATACATATACATAACCACACATATACACATACATATACACACACACATATGTAGATACACACACTCACAAACACATACATATACACAGACATATACATATACACACACATATATATACACACACAAACACACACATAGACACACAAACACACGCATATACAGACACATGCACACACACACAAACACGTATACATAACCACACATATACACATACACACACACAAAAACATACATATACACAGACATATTAATACATACATAAACACACACATAGACACACAAACACACGCATATACAGACACAGGCAGACACACAAAAACACACATAGATTACCACACATATACACATACATATACATATACACATACATATACATATACACATACATATATACACACAAACACATACATATACACAGACATATTAATACATACATAAGCACACATGCACACACACAAAGACACACATAAATACACATAAACACACACGGTTTTACAGATTCACACGCACATATACATATACGCAATCATATTAACACATACATATGCATACACACACACCCACACACACACACACACACACACACACACACACACACACACACACACACACACACACACACACACACAGTGTATGATACACTGTTACTGTAGAGGGTTTGGCCTATTTTTTGGCAAAGGTTGTTATGAAATTCCTCCACAGCCAGCGAATACTTCCTTTGTTAGATCCGACAAAACGAGGGGAATTTCCTGCTTTTTTTTGTTTAAGCCGAGTGCTGTGTCAGGTGGAGGCCCACAGAAGCCTCAGCCCAGAGCGGGTTTTCCCCAGTGACACGCACCCCCTCCCCACACGCATCCTCTCTCCTTAACACCCTGCAACCTCTCCTCTCCCCCTCCTCCTCCTCCTCCTCCACCACCGAATTACCACATTCCTCATCTTCAGTCAGCTGGAAAGGGTTGTGTGTGACTGCAGTGTGTACATGTGTGTCTGCCGCACAAGTACACACGGTCATTGTCATACAAGTATTGATGTACTTGGGAGCAATTTGTCTAATTTAATCTACAAACATCCACTTAGTGTCTCAATAACGAGGTTCCAACTGGCCTTGTAGATGATTGTAGGCTATAAAAAACCTTGCCCCACTTGTGTTTAATGATCTCATCTTCCTCCTTCATTCCTTCAATTGACTTCTAGAAGTCAACCTGGAAAAAGATAGATATAAATAACAAATGCAGTCAACAGCAGGCATGGTGGCGTCATGGTTTGCACTGCTGCTTCACAGCGAGGAGTCACCCAGATACCTGGTACAGGATGTGCAGTTTGGGGCGGCTGTAGATGAATAGGTAGAAAGGTAATCCCCCGATCAGAATATTTGCAGTTGAGGGGTCCTTGAGCAAGACTCTGACTCGCGATGTTACTACCTGGTGCTTCTCAGGGATGGAGATTTTTTTTTTTATCACATTCTGTCCTGTATGCACTGTGTATAACAAAAAAAACAATAGTTACAATAACTGAATGAATGGGTAGAACTACGTTCAAGCAAACAGAGTGAACTGTCCCAAAGGTCACTGTGTATGAGTGAATTTAATTAACTACTGACCTCTAGTGGATTATACGGTGCAACCATACAGTGTCATCCCCAGATTTAAAATTTGGGAGATGAAAAAAGACTTATAATTCTCAAAATGTATAATACTGAAAACGTAATTGTTGTTTTCTTTGTTTGTTTTTCTTTTTTCAGAGGGCTAGGACATGAACTAAGAAACAATCTATTAGATTTTTGATGGTGATCCAAATTATCATCTGGATGCAAAATTGATTCAAATGATTCTTTACCATTGTGGGAAGTTACTTAATTTTTGCTTCTAGCTTCATGGTTAAGGCATTCAATTAGCAATTACATCATAATATCCAACACCCCTCAAGAATCTGATTTGGATTAAAGATTATATCCCCGAAAAGTTCCCAATCCCCTGCGTTGTAAAAGCAATTCCCAAGATTGAACCCCTCAAATTAAATGTGAAGATAAGTCCAAAAAATAGTGTTTTTCATAAACAAACTCCCCCTAGTGACTAAAGTATGAACTATTAGATTTAAATTTGATCTATGATATGATATGTATGTCCTTGATATGTAAGATCAATCTCCTCGAGACGATTCATATGCACCAAATTTGGACTAAATCCAAACCGTTGAAAAACGATGGTCCCGAGATCTTTTGGACATAAAGCTCCCCCTAGTGTCTTAAATGTGCAACTGACCTTTGCCCAAATCACTCCAGTTCTTCCTCGCACTAAGGTCTATGTGGATATAAAACTTGAAAATGATGGATGGAACGGTTTTTGAGTGAGACACATTACGAGCGGCTGCAGGATATAAATATAGGACTAATGGAAAATTCACCCAGTGAGATTTTAAATAATTCTACAGATTGGCAACTAAGATCAAAGCACCATCATGAAAACATTAGTTGTTGTATAAAAGTATGACAAACGGGAGCTTGAAACGCAAACTTTTGGAAGCATGGGAGTAATTGTTAAAAAAATGCTATAATGCATGTTATAATCACCTTATAAACTTGTAAAAAGTAATTCATGTGACGACTCGGCCCAAGTTAATGCATATGCATGAGATTCTTACCCCAAAAGTCACGTAAGAGCAGAACACCACTTGGGAGACTATATTGTTTGTATGCATGTATGTGGTGCTGATTGTGAAAAGTCACACCGCCATCTAGTGGCCTGGAGTGCAAACTACAGTGATTTCAATAAAAAAAAAAAAACCTCTTTCTCTTCTTTTTTTTTTAGCAAAACTGTGGTCATGTAAGTAGCTAATATGTCTTAGCCCTTTGATGAACTGACAGCTTGTCGAGGGTGTGCCACTCCTGTTCTCCAATGTTATCTTGATTTGGCTCCAGCCCCCCAAAACCTTAAACAGGTTCATGGTGGACGAGTCAGATCATGAGGGTTAAACTATCACTGATCATGATGTTGTGTTGAGGCGCGATGACAGAATGAGGAAATTGCGCTGCCTTGCTTTCACTTTTTGAGCCAGGTTGCTGTACAGCTGAAAAACACAATCAAGAGTTCCAGAGCCGAGAAACGCTGCGGAAAAATCCACGGAATTTCTGGCATTAATACATGTTTTTTCAGGGAATGAATCCCATAATCTCCACTAATAAGGAAGACATCATTGAAACACAAACATGACCAAATGAAAAAACAAATATTTTATTTATGATACCCATATATCTGCATACACATACTTTGAAATATATTAACATTTATGATCTTAGATATAGTGAATTGTACAAATATCCCCAAATCCATGTATATTGTCATATTTGTGCATGGTCATAGACCACTTCCTAAATTATTTCTGCATTCATGTGTTACACTGATCCAGGTACTGTGCAGATAATAAATGTGGCCTATTTCATTCATTTATCTCCACCTCAATACCCTGAGCTAAAATTTATTAGAATAACTGCAAAATATTGTGGGATAAACAGTTTGTTCAGATTAAAGTGCATACTGAAATATATATATTTAGAAATATTCAACATTGTATTATTACGGTAAAGCTGTTCAGGTATCATTGCTTTATAAAATCTGTAAATAGCTCTAGAATGAAATAGATAATCCAGATTAACCTCTGAATAGATCCAGTTTGTCGCTTTACTTTAATATATCCTTCTTTGATTCATTCACATCTCATCCAAAGGCAAAATGGGAAAGAAAAATACATAAATTGAGCATCAATCCAGATTATCTGACATGGTAAAATATTTTTAAAAAAACAACAACAACGCACCGTCTTGAAACGAAAAGGCTGACAAGAATGGTATTTAACATATTCATATATATAAAATCGCAGGAAAAACTGTTTTTCTCTGAATGTTCACAGACGTAGCCATCATAGAAGCCCCACATCTCACTTGCTGCTTTTCTAGAAAAATAATTCCTCTACCAGGAAGCAAGAATTACGGTCTAGTCTTCTACTGGGTTGGATATCTCCATACTTTGAAATAACCTTGTACCGACTATCATTGAAAAATTCTCCTGATTTCCTTTCTTTTTATTATATTAGTATGTGTATGGAATTTCTCACAGTATCTTCATCCTGCGAGGTGCTGAACTTCGGCATTGGCTGGTGATTCCATTTATTTTCTTTCACTTTGGCGGCAGGCTTTGACGGTTATTCCAGATGTCACTCGCCCCAGCATCAGATTCCAGCTCATCCCGAGGCAAGACATTAAGATGCTTAAACGTCTTTGCTTGAGGCAGCAACTCACCCCCGGACAGGCGACGGTGATGAGAATTGTACTTCTTGAAAGGCTACCCAGCCTTAATCCTCTGGCCAACTAAATTGTGGCGTTTTTTTAGTTTTAGTATTCACGCATCATGGAATGAGGGATCAGCTACATTGAGTGGGGCTGCAGCATAATCAGGCCATATCTGCAAAAATACATTCAATGCAAGATGAAGGAATTCTATGATGGCTACCACTGTAATATACTGCTAAATAGGAACAACAAAGATATAAAAAAAATGAGTGTAAAACATTGTTTAAAATGTCAAAGCCATCAAAAAAATCATTCTTATACTTAAGCAAGTTTGGACTAGTTTCTAAAACGGGTCTAATATTTGTACTGTACATCAGAAAAGGACTGGATTTTTAAGAAGCAGTTTTGTATTTTAATACATAATCCAGACAAAAGACATCCATACATGCCAGTCTCCTCAGTCTTTCTAAATTATGGCTATTTAATAATGCACATTATCGCTTTTCCATGAACCCAGGATTCCACACAGTCGCGCTCCGACACGCCTCAGAAAACACCCTGGGGGGAAAAAAACTGTACATTTCTTGTCCCTTTGTAAATTTCTGTTTTCACCACTCTCCTGAAAAGTAAACAAATAATTTGAACAACAACTCCATGACAGAACAGATCAGATATTACAGAACAATATAAATCACTACTGCGTGTGCTTGCTCAGTCAACAAACTGGAGAGACAAAAGGTGGAGAAGATAGAACAAAGACACAAACACCAACATTTCCTTTTGAGATCCCTGACGCGCTGTCTCCACAACAGAACGAGATAACGAATGAGAGAGAGAGAGAGAGAGAGAGAGAGAGAGAGAGAGAGAGAGAGAGGGAGAGAGGGGAAGGATTCAGAGATCTGTGACATTTGAGAAGAACATGAGTGCTGCTAATCGGAGATGTGCTTGTCGCCGCGCCGTTGCTGGGTTGAACATAGTGACATCAAGACTGTGATGACGGATGTTACCTGCGTGACTCAGCCCAGCAGCTGCTGAGTGTAAAGCACTCCTGTGTACTTCTTTGTGCTTCCACGCCATATTTTAGAACAGTGTCACTACACGGCTGTGCTCATCGCTGATACAAGTGAAAGTCACGGTGTCTCCTTGTGTTTCGTGTCTCCCCTGTGCATTGTGCGACCGTCGCCCCTCCCCCCTCTGTGTGGCGCCTATTTATACAGCAGAGGGATCTGGCTGTTGTGACAGTGGTTGCGACTCATCTTGCTGTCAGCCGGGTAGAGGTTGGAGGAGTTGGAGAAGGAGGGCGGGAGGGAATGATTGTCTGTGTTGGGGTTTGGGTAACCGGGCGGGGGAAGCAGAGACTTGGGATCCGCCTGGGACGATGGCGGCGGGGCGTTGTGGTTCTGATTCTGGCCAGTGGATGGTTGGCGGCGGTTACGGAGAGCCTGTCGCTCAGCCAGCTGGTTGCGGAGCGCCGACACCCTCTCTTCTTTCTAGTGACACAATGAGAGGAGAGATTGTCATGTCTGCAAATAAAAATAATTCCACAGTAATAATAGTAATTTAATAACATAATAGTAGAAATATTAAGAGTCTATCCCCTTTAATCTGTATTTTTCTTCCCAACTGCGATACTGTAACATACAATATACAAAACAATACGATATTAAAGGTGTGCAACTCTACTGTGTGTGTTTGTGCAATATCCCTGTGCAGCATCCTCATCATCTGTGTAAGACCTATGTTGTATGACAACTTTAAATAATGTGCAATGACTATAACGTTTATAACTTGTTCTGCTTTTATTCTGTCTTCTTTGCACTGAGTGTAACAGCTTCGCTGCTGTAACAATGGGATTTGCCCACAGTGGGGCAAACTAAGGATTATCTTTTATCTTAATATTGCTGATAAAGGGGGAAAAATGACAACTAAAACATTTTAAATAAGTAATTGGAAAGAATATCGATTGGCAACCACTTTGAAACAAAGTACAATATCTGCAATTTTTTCTAAATTCCGTTTTTTGGCGGGAGGGTTGCATCGCTCCTCACCAATCCGTTTGAGCATCATTGTTGTATTTCCTTTTTCTTCAGATACATTGGGGTTTCACAGGATAAGTCACACCAAAAATAATCAAGAAAACATGGACTTCCCTGCCCCATGTTGCTTGAAATAAATGTTAGCGCAGCCTGGAAGCTGCTAATGCTCAAAAAAGTGTCAACATTTTGAGAGAGAACTTGTTCATGAACATCACTGTGCATCAAAAGCTAATTTTGAGTCGAGAGCCATAAACCCAAGAAAGAATATATTTAAAGGCAGTCATTTTTAAAACTCACTCTACAACAATGGACAGTGTACTTCTCTAAAAACAGTTTTCTTGAGAATAGTTCAGATGCAGCAACACTGTGTGAAAATTCGAATCAACGGTCATATCTCCGGAGAAGGTAGGTTTTACAGCAGTCATTTTAGAAACCAATCTCCTACAGTACTTACTATCACAACAAATCTTTATGGCTGATAAAATAAAAACGTTTCCTCTTATCTATAGTGTCGTATCAATATGGATCGTTCTGGTGTGAATCACCAAGTTTATTGGCTTACATCTATTTACATGTCTCAGATAAAGTGGAAGATGAAAGTTTATTTTCTGTATTTACATCTCTCAGATAAAGTGGAACATGAAAGTTTATTTGCTGTATTTACATCTCTCAGATAAAGTGGAACATGAAGACACTTGATAGTTTCACAGATCTCGTGAACGAATGGTGAATTCTCATTTTGCGGTGACCTGTGCCTTTAAAGCACAGGGGAAATATAAGAATGAATAGAATTATTTCAAATTGTATATATATAAAATGAACATTATCTGCAGATTTATGAATGAAGGATATTTATGGCTTGATCAAGGATTATTGGTAGTTTTAAGTTTTTATTATGGGTTAATCGTTGAATGTAAGCTAATAAATTAATATAACAAGATAATGAAACAGATTTTTGGATATTAAATTATATCATATTTCATGTGATGTCATACATATAACTACATGATTATTAATAATAATAATAATAATACATTTAATTTATAATGCACTTTACATTTGGATCAAATCTCAAAGTGCTACAAAGCAAAAGCTGATAAAAGCATCAATAAAAAATAAAATAATAACTATATAAAAGCCTTACCAAAAAGCAGCAATGTTAATTAAGGTTATAGGTTCTGCTAAAAAGGAAAGTTTTA
>VRLP01006134.1:0-30856 GCA_009660295.1 Lophius piscatorius | reverse complement strand
GGGGGGGGGGGGGGGGGGGGGGGGGGGGGGGGGGGGGGGGGGGGGGGGGGGGGGGGGGGGGGGGGGGGGGGGGGGGGGGGGGGGGGGGGGGGGGGGGGGGGTGCACGAGCGTTCTCTGTCGGCGATTGCGCCCGGTGGAGGCAGCTCTTGAGGAAGCGTACGTCTGTTTGTGTGCGCGAGATGGAGAGAAGAGGTGGTGGGATGGGTGGTGGAGAGAGAGGACAAGAGAGATAGATCCAAAACCCCCCAGTCAGGCAGACAGACCTTTGACAGAGGAGCTCTGTGATTTGCCTCTTTCATCTTCAGAACCCCCCTATCCAGTTGGATAATTATGAGACAAATGCATCGGACCCCCGCTGTTTGAGTGGCAATGGGCATGGGAGGCCAGAAACATTGAGCGAGGGGTTCAAACCTGCACGTCTCGACTGGTCGGGGAGGAGGGAGGGCCACGGGTATGAGAGATGGCGGGGGTGTTTAGGGGTCTGGGAAATTCCCCAATCTCCCCAGAGAGACAAGTTGGCCCACAGATCCCAGTTCACGGACAGTGTCGCTGTGATACCAGCGGGGCTTAGCTGGTTTTAGCCACCGGATTCCTTTCAACTCCCACAAGGAAACGGCGACCGGTTAAAAGTGATCCTCCGTACCGTTCTAGCTAACATTGACAATACTCTCCTAGATTTCTGATTGGCAGCTTGTGGAGTGGCGCTGGCGGAGTGTGACAGAACACAGCCGGTTGTTTCAGTCATTTATTTGATGGTGTTCTGGTCCTGGCTGATTATGGAGTCCAGTTATGGACTGCAATGGCCCCTACATCTTTATCTCAGACCAACCACACATTTATCCGGACAGCCTCGACCCCTGAAGCGGAGATTAAATAAAAAACTAACAAATTCCGATGAAACCCAATTTGCAAGAAGCAAATCTTATATTTTACAGCGTGTGGTTGATATTAACGGATGAAAATGGTTCTAATTTCAAAGTCGCCCAGTCTTTTCTCAGGTCCGTGGTGTGTGTGTCTGCAGGGCTTCTGCCAGCTATGCGTCAGTGATTGTCAGCGCTTACAACGGCGTCAGGCCTCAGCCAAGAGGAGTTCCCACTGGCGAGATCAGCAGCGCCACTGGGTGCTCCCTCACAGGGCAAATGGCTCTCCTCCAGCTGGGCGAGAGGCCACCGAGGATCCCTGCCACCCATTGCCACTGTTTGCACTCCCTGAGCTCTGCCAGGCGAGCTGCGGTGAAACGCACACAAACACATACAAGCGCACACACACACACACACACTTTAAAGCGGGGACGTGGAGGGGAATTATCCGATCACAGAATGCCACCACATCTAAGAGCAACATCTTGGCCCAAAACAGACAAAGAAACACAAAGTGTGCACTCATTCAGATGATTTCGCTGGCAGTGCTTTCTTGGAAAGGGACAGACTGCGGAGACGGAGGGAGAATCAACCACAGAGTTTAATGTGTCATTACACGCATAAAAACAGGCTACTGTCATTGCCAACAGATGTCCGTCCAGTTTATTTCTGACATTACGACGCAGGCCGGGAAAGAAGCAGCAGGTGCAAAATGAACTCTTGCAGGTTTCTTCTTCACGACTCACAGACTCTTTCTGGGTACCGACCCAAATCTGTCTGGAGTTCAGGGATGGATCCTGACTCTCGTAGAACGTCTCGTCAGAGATGTTTACCGACGTTTTGATCGAATCGGTCTCGTTGATTGAAGGAATGGTAACAGGGAATGCAAAAGCCGCAATATTAACGCCAAAAAATGTCTATTTTTCACATCCTTGCGAGGGCTTAAGTATTTGCACATGGTCTTAAAGTTTGTGTGACACTTTCTCACAAAACCAGCGTGAGAATCCCCAGATTCACCACAAACAGAAATGGAGACAAGCTTATCATAGCTGTTATGATAGCTGTTGCTGTATCTAACCCAAATCGGATGAAAGAAAGGAAGGGGCTTGGAGAAAAGTCAGCAAGAAAGTCTGCTTATGTTGTTAGTTCTATGACTGCGTCTCTTACTTGACTCTCACTTTTATTTCTCGAGGGAAGTAAACACAAACGTGACATCTGTGCTAAAACTATGCTGCAAAATGTCTTCGCATTCTTTTTGAGGACTGGCTACTCCCAAAAATGGAGTCATGGTGGAACAATGCTTTAACCCATAAGGCTGATTGTGCAGAGATGCAACAGACTGTTGTTGGTTTAAGTTGGGCATACACTGTACCATTCGATTTGCTGCTCGATTACAACTCACACTGTACGAACAAGTCGTCTGCGATGTGAGCCCAAAGCTCAAGACTTTGAAACTGTCGGCTATCGACAATTGTCACTAAAGATTTGTTTGAAAGCGCCAATACAGTCCAACATGCTAACAAGACAAAAACGGCTGTCTTGATCATTTTTAACTTCCTGGGTGCCGAAACCTCGCAAAAGAAGAGGTGACTGCGTACCTGGACTCGTAGATGACAAGGATGATGTGGTCAGTATGACCGGTCCATTTAACAGAGAGAACTGAAGTTATGCTAGCTACTTTTTACTCTAAAGATTGTTAGCTAGCTCCGCTTTGAAAGCTAGGAATATCGCATTATCTTCCTCGCTGTGGAGTTGCTACCAGCCACAAACTGCACTTCCTAATTCATGACCACTTATTGTTTGTTAACATCATCCTGACATATCTTGTCGCCATGGCAACTCAGGCGCTAAATAATCGCTTTGCACAGGAGCAGTTGGAGAAAAATGTGCTAACCTTGGGGATCGGATTCAACTGTACGAAGCTTGAGGATTGCGGACCAAAATTTCAAATGTCAAGAGATCCATCCAAGCGTAAACAGTACGACAACCAAGGTCCGACAAACCACCTAAAGTTTTGTTGCCCAATTTGGGTCAAAAAACAGGCGCAAATTGTAAAGTGTATGTCCAGCTTTAAATGAGGACGGTATGCCAAATGGCCAATAAAATGACTCCTTTCCTCTTAATGGGCCTTGAGACGAGGCTTCCAGAGGCCCCCAGTCGGATCTGACCTGAATAAAAGCATCCGTGAGGATAAAGGCTGGGGGACATGAGGGTCTGTGGAAGAAGTTGGGTTCAGGTGTCCACCGGGAGAAGACCATGGCATGAAGGTTTTAGAGCAGCGAGGGGGAGACTACAGGAGTCATCTCACAAAAACCACTGCTCTTGGTAAGATAAGTGTTGGCGGTTCTCTTGGAATCACAGCACCAGGTAGATTTTCACTCGTTTAGATGTTAAAAAAAAAAAAAAACAGCATCATAAAACAGGTTCTCACATAACTCAAGAGGGAGTGACAGCGGTTGTGACCGCTGCAAGGTCACAGTGTTGGCAGTCATCCAGAGACAGTGGAGCTCCTCTGCTCCTCACGGACCCTCTGACTGTCTGGAGATATCCAGCTAGCAGCAGTTAGGGCGCGAGCCATCTTTGTTCTTTGTGGTTGTAGCTCCCAGATGCACAATTCAAACACAAATATCCAGAGACTCAATACAGTCAACAGCTCGTCCCTTACTGCAACAAAAAGAACCATATAATCACGACCAAACATCTCGGTCTTACATGAGATCTAAATGCAAATCTAATGTCTCTCTCCCTCTCTCTCTCTCTCTCTCTTTAGCACAGTTTCCCCTTTGCCACACCACAAAGCGTATGATTTATAAATCATACTTGAGTGCATGCTAAGCGGGTATTCACAGCCAGCCAGCGAGAGAGAACTCCATTCCACATTCCTGGCCAAGAAACGGAGAGAAAATCTGTTCTGTGCTACTAAGGCCTGCTGGGGTAGCCCCCTCTGCCACTGCAGCAATAACAACATGTGGTTTGGCTTCACAGCACCAGTTTACAGTGGGAGGCGGGAGGCACTAAATTAATTTCATATTCAGTTGTTTGAGAGACATAAACAATGTTACAACGACGAGACATCCGGAGAGATGGCTGCAACATTTGGCCTGGTGGTACGAACATATTACATCAGCTTCTGTGCTTTTAGGAATGTCATTATTATGCACTGGGAGTATTGAGATTCTGTAAATCAAACTGTATTCATGCTAAACACACCGAATCACACAAAGGCGGGTATGAGTCACGCATACGTGCTCAAAGCTAGAACGCCTGGTTCCTCCTTTGCTCTTTGTGACGAAAAGGCAAAGGGTCTTTGTTTCAAGCTTATTTCTGGACTGTTGCCATCATGCGAGGAGAATACACCGAAGAAAAGACATTTTAGAGTCACCTAGCAGGTTTCTGTTTGTTCACAGATAGCCATCTTGAATATTTTGCTTTTTTTTGTGATGACAGTCTTGCATCAGTAAAGTTAAAAAGAGAACGTTAAGTCGAACTTATCCTTTCCCACGAGGCTCTGAAAAGCGTAATCTCTTAAAATATTTGCACCAACGACGGCGGCACTCAGCTGTTTTGACATGGAGCAGCATGAACAGGATCTAGTAGTCAGTTTTTCCGTCACTTTTCAATTCAGGAACAGGAATTCCCCTTTTGCTGCTTTTCCCTGTAACAAGCCTGTCCGCACGCCTCCCACCGACCCGTATAACCCTCCTTCCTCCACTTCCTCAACCTGCTAAGATTTGTCCACTCAGGGCCACACCACAGGGGCCTTTACACCCGCCTCACAGTCAGCTCCCACAGTCATTGCTTTCCACTTGCCCAAGCATGTTGTTTTCACTTTATCTGGGATGCCAAAAGTTCATTCAGTTATTCCCTGGGTCAGATCAGGGAGGCCAGATGACAATGTTCTTGTTCGTGTTTAATATTTCTGGCAGGGTGTTCCTTGAGCCACAAGAAATAGAATGTGGTCCTTGTTTACATTAGACTACAACTTGATTCCTTCGTTCGTCAAAAGGGTAAATGGACTGTACTTATATAATGATTTAAAGTGCTTTACAACACAAGCAAGCATTCACCCCTTCATAAAGTGATCCCAGCAATGGAACAGTCATCTGAGCAGGTTCGGTATCTTGCTCAAGAATACTTTTACATTTAGACTGGAGGGGCCGGGGATGGAACCTCCAACCTTCCGATAAGTGGTCGACCGCCAACCCAGTAAGCCACCGTCGTCTTTGCCACCACTACTCCTAATCTGCGAAGTTTAAACTAGTTTAAACTGCAAGCAGCGCGGAAAGATAAGAAACACATAATTCACGGTGATTCAAATGTTTTGCTATGGTCCGAACTCTTCTGAAGTCCTCAACCAGCAGGTGTGTTCAAATCTAATCTCTCTTTGACTACTAACCTTTTCTGTTAAACCCAAAGATATGTTTTCTTTGTAAATTTAAAAACAGACATCGACGCAGAATATTCACAACACTCCAAAAAAGGTATTTTATCAACTTAGCAAAACTAGGCCTAGGCTAACGTGCCAAACAACAATATATCCCAGAGAAGCCCACAATCCCCTGTGTTGTACAAGCAATCCCCCTGATTGAACTCCTCAAATGAAAAGTGAAGTTATGTCCGAAAAACAGGTTTTTGTAAAAAAAAACAACAAAAAAACAATTTCGACTAAATTGATCGAGAAAGTATGGCCCAGAAAGTTCCGTAGCTAAAACTCTCCTGAGTGCCAGAAATATAAAACCGACCTTTCCCAAAATTAATCCAGTTCTTCCTCACACTTAGGTCTATGATTCTATTTTTTTTTCTTTTCCATCTTACGGCTGTTCCCGTTCGGGGCTGCTACAGTGGATCATCAGTTTCCATCCACAGGCCAGGACCTTGTTGGCTAACAGTACCGGCGGGGGTCCTTACTCGGGCTACATCCGACCCACTTTGGAAATTAGTTTGGTCTGATGTCGGATTCCCTTCCTGACACGACCTTCTCATTTTTCCGGGCTAGGGGCGGGCAAGTACACTGACCCTTTGTACCTGGGTTAAGGTCTATCTTCTTCCTCTTTCGCCAATTCCCTCACGGTGTCACCAAAGCGGATCATGTGTTTCCATCCGTAGGCCAGTACCCTGCTGGCTGGCAGAACCAGTGAAGGTGTTTGTTAACCCGAGCACGACCGATCGCGTTTAGAATCCGTTTCCTGTTCCACACATTGATTTGGCACAGTTTTTTATGACAGATGCTCTTCCTCCCGTTTTATCCAGGCTTGGGACCGGCACTAGAAAGACACTGGATTGTGAACTTTTCCTGGCAGGGTTGGGTTTTGGACTATTATTGTATAAAATTTGAAAACTATCCATGAAATAGTTTATGAGTCATCACCTCAACACAAATGATCTCAGCGATAACTTTTCTGGGATATAAATACATCTTGAATCTTTATTTATACAAAAGAAACTTTAAGAGTCGCAGTTTGGAGCAGAACCTGTACAAAGGCAATGAAAGCATAATCAACTGATCCTAGCAGCAGCAGTGTTTTATGATGGGAGCTAGAAGAGATATCAAAGTGCCACAACTGAAGCCAACTCTACAATCAAGCCTCCTGGCAATCATCTACATATAAACTGTATATTTGTATAGGACTTTGATATAGTCCTCAGGGCCCGCTTCGATGTGTTTGCAAAAAAAAACGCCACCACACACACAACACATTATCTCTTTGCGGGTTCTGATGGCACAATGGGCTTATTGCAATCACTGCTCTAGCAAGGTTGGCAGCCCTGCAGAAACACTTCCCATTTGCAGAGCAGGGCTTAATCCAAGCCACTTGAACTTGGCAGGGCTTACCTGGAACAGCCTACCGTAGAACCGCCACAAACCCTCCCCCCTCAGCCTCACTGGACGCTACGACAGCTGATGTCAGACACGCCGCCATCCAGGAAGCAGGAAGAGATAGCTGTAAATGCAGCTTCTCCACAATTCTTCAGACGCTTCCAGCAATAAACTTTTAATTAGCGTGGAGGTAAATGTCTGGTACAAGTGTGTGGGCTGTTGACTGAGGAATCCTGTTTGGAGCTAAGAGGGCAAAAAGTTGATGAAAGGTAACATGCTGGTCCTTACAGTAGAGGGGCTAAAGTTCCTCAAAGGACAAAGGAGAGAATTGTGAATACAAGGTGACTTTTTTTAATCAATTGAGTGAATTACGCAGATCGTATGACACCATATGGAATTCTTTTTACACATAATGTATTTCCTTTGCAGGCACTGTGAAAGGCAAGGCCTACAGGGAGTCCTCTTTAGGAGGAGGGGAGGGGAAAAAAAAAAAAAAGTGCTGTATGTATGGTGAGGAGGGAGGGGAGTGGGGGGTCGAGGGGTTTAGTGGGGCGGTCCAAGCACGCTTAGCGAAAATATGCCTCATGCACTCGTTGAACTTGGGGGCCGGCGCGGGCTTCTCTCAAGGTTACAGGAGAGGCCTGTGCGGAGAGGAGCAGGAGAAAGAAACCATGCAGGAGGAGTCCACACGCAACATTTCCACTGGACTCCTTCTTTTTTTTGGTTTTTGCTGCCTACTCTGTGAGAAATACTTTATTTTCAGTTTCCCATAAATGCTAAAAACACGCAATAATTAAAAACACATGATCCTGACGTTTTATGAATCTACTTTACGGTATTCCCGACCACACGTTTTGGATCTGCGAGTGTCACCGGGTCTCTTGTTGCTCAGACAACAGAAGCAGCTAGCCATCGCCTTTGACACCAGGTTTCCTTCCCTCCTCGGAGTCTGCCAGGACCTGGGCCATGTATCCGCTGCCGCACCCCTGAGCCCTCAGCCACACAAAGGTAGGAAGCGGCGGCCAGAGCAGGGCGCATTGTGGCGAGGCCACTAAATCACCTCTCGTTTTATCCACCGCTGTTTGCGCATGTTGGGCCAGAGGAAACCATAAAGACAACAAGCTCGAGTAAAATTCATGAGAGCGAGTCGAATGATATGGATATTTACAAGAGTAAACATCAAGGTTTTTATTCCTTTACGTTTTATTAAGAGTCCAAGTCTGAGCTCATACAAGTGGAAGCAAAATCCAACCCCCACATATGAGGTTTATTGACAAATGACTCTATTTATCAGCTATTTGCAATAACCAGATCTCAAAGTACGGCTGCATCAGAGGGTTTTATTTTCCACGTTGGTCACAAAACGTTCCTTTTACTAAATGGCGGAGTCTCGTAATGGTTGTACCCGTTGACTAGCATCCATCGAAAGAGCACACATTTGCAAAATCAATGCCATTAAAACACTAAAACACACAAATTTAACTTTAGATTTGCATTTTCCCCCTCCTAAGGCCCGCATCTACAGAAAGACTCCGTGTCAGAACTTGTACAGGATGTACACAGCTGCCGACCCAAAAGTACAAAGCCCCGTCAGAACCGGTACATTATATGCGAATTAACACTTATCTTTCAGGATGTGAAAAGGACACCCTTCCTACAGTGAAGCATAGCGGTGGATTGCTCTGAGGCTGCTTCGCTTCCTGGGTTCACTGGAAACGGGCAGCTTGAGGAGGTACAGATGGATTCCATCAAGTACCAGGAAATCCTCACAGAATACATCTGTGAGGACGCCGACGCGAGGGACGCCCCAGGACATACCAAAAGGACAATGGTCACAAGAACACCAGGGCGGGAATATGCCAAAACTGGAGGCCTTTGTTCCTGAGGAATGGGCTAAAATTCCTCAGGAACGCCGCTGAAGGAGCTGGTGTCTGGTCCTACATCATACTTGTAGCAGCTCAGATCAGAAAAAGCAGAACTTTGTAGCAGTGAGCCTTTTCAACTGTTCTTGAGTGATTTTATTCTAGGAAAAATCAGATTTAAAAAAAGGATTTCTCCAATAATCCAAATTTACAAAGGGTCAAAACAACATCTTTAGACACAAATGTTAGCTCCACCTTAAAATCTCTCTGACTCTGGTTCACAAAGGCAGAGATCCACAAGAGGACGGTATACGAGATTATAAAGGTTTATGCAATATGAGAACTAAATGCACAGCAGGGTCACGAAGTGCTGGATCCTATGCCAGCTGACACCAGGTGAGAGTCGGGTGACCAGGTGTCCCGCTTTTGTACAGGACTATACAGCATTAGCATCTATTGTCCCGCGTCCCACATACGGGGAAGACGTCCCGCACTTACATCGGCTCTAGTTTCCACAAATAAACACGGCATGAGGGACTCTCCGATGAAATCTGAGTTTTTATCTAAAGGCTGTGAGGAAGACGGGGAATCACGGCGCGTCTGAGGGCGTGACGTCAATCACATTATGCAACATCTTTTTTTACATCCTCAGAAAAGTGCGGGTTAAAAGTCAGAAACTTCAGAATTCGCCTGAACATGATGGACAGACCGGGACTAGAAAATAAGATAAATGGCTTTTTGTAATTTCACATGAAGGAGAAAGTGTTAAACGTCTGCTGCTTCAGGATGTGGTTCTTCTAGAAAAGTCCAGATTACTTCAATGTTTTGGTGTTTGGAAGTTATAGAAATATTACATTTAAACTGTTAAATTAGAGGAAGGACAAAGTGTTATCCTGGACAGATCCTTTGTATTATATATCATATACCCATAATAAATATGGTATATAAAGGAGTAGGATACCGGAAACAAATGGAAGTTATTGTTTACTCTAATCTCTGTCTGTTGTGTTTTATTGCACAGTTTACTCAGATTAACTGTTGGAAAGAGGAACTACAGTTGGAACAGTTATTTGGATAGAAAGATTAAATGCAAGCAGATTATTGTCCAAAGTACGAAGGAGTACCAGGGGCACCTTTAAAACGTTTATAAAATTATAAAATTACAACTTTTTTCTTGTAAAATTATGAATTTACTCTTGTAAAAATGATGACTTTACTCTTGTAAAAATTATGACTTTATTCTCGTAAAATTATGACTTAATTGTCGTAAAATTCAGACTTTTTTCTCGTAAAAATTGACTTTATTTTCATAAAATTCTGACTTTATTTTTTTTGTCAAATTTCGACTTTATTCTCACAAAATTACGGTTTTATTCTCATAAAATTTCAACTTAATGCTCATAAAATCTCAACTTAATTCTCGTAAAAAGACGACTTCATTCTCAAAATTAAGTCTCTATTCTCATTAAATTACAACTTTTTTCTCATAACATTACGAATTGAACCTCGTAATCTCAATTTCTTTTGTCAATGTGGCCGTTATACGCCGTCCTATCCACAGAGCATAGGAATTGCTTTTTGTCTCTTTGTCGAAGGTAAAGTTGTATCTAAATAACATATATTCCAACGTTTGAAGTTCTTCACGTAAAGCCTGACTGTTTGTCCCTCGTTAGGTTTGTTTGAATTTACAGAAAATGAATGAATGAATGAATGAATGGAAGAATAAACGAATGAACGGCGATCCCTTGTGTGATGGGCTGTGAACCCAACATGTCAGAGAGGAAAGCGGCCGACACAGGGCTCTTGTGCCGAACAACGACTAGCATGTGACTTCACCCTGACAGAAAAGGGTCAAAGGTCAGCAGGTAGTAAACACTCAGCTGAAGGAATTGGTCACTTTGCCTTTACCCAAGAATTAGCAGACCATTAGCACCTCATAAAAGGACCACGTCTGCGCTTTACAACAGATTAGGCCTGCTTTAATACAAACAGCCCGGCCGAGTGATTGAAGGGGATGGAGGCGACGGAGAGGAATTACAACATGGACGACTTCAAATACTTTAATATAGGCTTTAAGGAATAAAGCGCCAAAAAAACATTCCTTCACAGTCAACTCCAGGCTCGTTTTCTGTAAAGCAAAAACCAAATTAGCACAAGATGAAGTGGGTCATTCCCGCGTCTTGATTAAAGTAGGCCTCCACTTTGCCCAAGTGGCCGAGCGGCAGACTGCAAGTCGAGTTTTGAACAGCGAACGGCGCTTTCAGTAAACAAGAGGAGGATAAAAATAGCCCCATCAAACATAATAACGACAGAATCAAAGCGCGGAGGAGGAGAATCGCTTAGAGTATTAGAAGCCACACGGGGTTGTCAGTGTGATGGCTTAGATGTCACTGGAGAACGTCTTCGCCGACTTGAAGCGGGAAAACAAATTAAGAGGGATGAGCTCGCACTCGGTGGATTAGTTTAAGATTTACGGTGGCAACCTCGGAGCCAAACAAAGAGCGGCGGGGAAAACAAGTCTGTCAATACCGCAAAGAGACGCTCTCCCGGCCGCAACCGAAGCCCATTTATATGTTTGTCCATAAATGACTGCAGTCAGAGGATGAGGCATGGTGGAGCCGCTCCAGCCCGCAACTCATTAGGACTGTAATCTCTGGCCGCCGTAGAACAGCGTGTTCTGTAAAGTCAACTGTAAGGAGAGGACGTGTGCTGCACGTCTGCATATCAGAGTATGTATGTCAGGTAGTAACCCCGCGGCAGCCAGCGCTCGCTCTCGCCGTAAACTTCACAAAACAAGGGCGTGTTCCAGGTGCCAGGTGGCAAGAATGGAGAAAGCTATAGATTAGATTCAAACTAAAGGTCACCGAGTCCAACTGTGTCAACAAGGGACAAGTTGCCTGTGTTCTAACGGAACAAGAGGATCTGAGGAAAACGTTCTGAAATACCTTTTAATGCCTTGAGGTTTTCAACAGTCGGATTTCCCTGCATCCTGTGACGCCAGGCGACCTCGATGCGAGGTGTTGGGAAATGTACGTACAAGGGTTAATTTTAGGACAGCGTAAATTTTCCTCTGACACATTTACTGTAAAAGAGCAGGAGGGTCACTCCCCGCTGTAACCGCGGTGTGAAGAAGAAGAAGAGAGTACCGGCGATACTGGGAGCCTCAGGAGAGTCATAGTAGCAATGGACCCGGAGTCTGTGCTGAGTTCAGCCCACTGTAAAAAACCCACAACCTACTTTACGGGGAGAGAACCTCCCTCTTTAGCTGATGCATGGATCATTAGTCACATTTCACATAAAATATTCCTTCTCAAACGTCTGGGTTATGTGTGTCTGATACTCTCCTTAAACCGGAGTCGGCTCCTCAAAAGTTCTGCCATCATTAACCCGCTAATGTTCTACATGTTGGGTCACTGACTGTTACTGAAAAATATGGCCGAGCCTGTTTATAGTACAACTCTAAAGAGTAAGGGTCCAAGGAAAGAGCCCTGGGGGACACCTAGGGTCAAAGTGCCGACCAAGGAGGAGGTTATAGAGAAAGTCCTATTATATTATATAAGGAGGATTTTTTGTTTTGGTATAATAAAGAGTTTGAGGCCGAATTATTAACTTGATATTACGGAGATAATTCTAATAATGGTCAAACGGTTTTTTAAAAATATGCTTTACCCAAAAGTTTGAGTAAATGTAATTAAAATGGTTTATTTACCATGAAATACATTATTTCATCATTAAATAATTGTATTTATGATTTTTTTTTTTTTTTTTTTACTTTTTAATAAACATGTTTTGTCACTTTCTGGTAATTTAAGAGTTTCCTTCTTACAATGAATTAAAAAGAATCTTGTTCCTCTGCCACAATATTAGGCAAAATGCTATTGGACCTTGTGAGACATAATTTTTTACATTTTCGTGAAATATGGTAGGAAACCTTATTCGTTAATTCAAGACAAGAAATAAGATACATTTCCTCGAAACGAGGCTTTTTTTCCGTTCCTGAAACCCCCGTTTTGCCCCAAAGAAGATCATTTTCCCATAGATTTCTTTGTTGGTAATTGTATAATGGTAATTGGACATTAAAGGGGTTAATCTAAAGAGAGAGAGAGAGAGAGAGAGAGAGAGAGGCGGGTGAAGCGTCTCAAGATGTACTTTCTTCAAAAAAATCTCCCAAACCCGTTTAGCCAACCCCGACTGTTTCTCTGCTTCCATGTGAAACACATAAAAAATACACTTTTGCGAGGAGCTCGCTAACGTCATTAAGGAGGAAGAAAAAGAAAAAAAAAGCACGCTGGCTTTTAAACTTCAGTTTAACCAGCGCCACTTAGAGCCCGGCTCTCCGAATCCCCGCTCAGCACGCAGAGCTGGCACTTGAGACATGAAAGGGCAGCTGCGACGTTTGGTTTACATTATATCATAGTGGTTTCCACATTGTGGCCAGGGGATAAGCATCAGGAGAGGTTTATCTCTGTCACAGTACTCTATGGAATATGTAAACACGACGTGTAATCAGTAACGCGGTGAAATGGGTTGCATGGGGGGCGTGTGGGAAAGTGAAGTGCTTTACTCATCCCGCGCAGGGAAGGACGGGCAAAAGGTTGGAAAAGCCGAGGGGCCTCGAAACGCAGGCTGGATTTGAGTAAATCAACACAATCAGCAGCCACTGCCGATAATAGCTCCTTCTTTCGGAGCGCCGGGTCTCTGCTGCCGTCCTGGAGGACCGGTTTTAAGACGGAGAGTCTAAAGCACAAGTTTTTCATATGACGGTTAATAAAAGGCGATTAGGCGCCGCCGAGCTCAAACAACGCCGGCCCTTTAAGCTCCGCGGGGCCGCGTCCGCCGCGGGGAATAAAAGAAGACTCTGTCTGGCAGCAGCAGATGAGAGACGTGTGCTTGAAGATAAGTCTTCCCCACCAGCCCGGATCCCAACGACTACGGCCCGTCTGACCGACTTCAGAAATATATAAATGCCAAAACCAACAAGAGAGGAATCCGGCGTGAAGGAATCAACGGTGAAGTGAAGGCTGAACATTATAAGTAACGGCGAGGAAGGAGAAATTTAAATAATCTGGACTGGACTCGGATCTACTGCGATAACGAGGATAAACTTTGGACGTTGTTAACTGACATGGAGAGATCTAACCGCTGATCCCGCAGCAGGAACAAATATGATGCAGGAATCCAGTCTGTGGTTCCTGTGTTGTAAGTCAAGGTTCTGGGACGACAGGAACTTACGCCGCCGTCACCGAAAGTCTCCAATCCCCAGCGCAAAAACGGGTGGAGATTAAAAAAAAACTCCCCCTAGCTGCAGAAATATGGAACCAAGTTTCCCCAAAATCAATCCAGTTCTTCCTCGCACTAAGGTTCACATTGTGATCAAATCTGAAAATGATCCAGTTAATATTTTTTGAGTTATCACTGAGAATATGACTTTTGGGGGTTCTAAATAGAGATTATGGAGAACAAAAGCGTCTTTTGAGTCTCTGGTCTCTGCGTTTGTTTGCGTGGAGTCGGGCTAAGTTCTCAAATACACCCGATATCTCCGCTTTTTTCTCGACATATCGATTTTATTCTCCATATTTCAACATTAGTTTCTAACTTTTTCAACTTTTTCTGGACATGTTGAATTTATTCTCGACATTTAAATTTTTTCTCGACATTTCGGCTGTTTTTCCGACGTTACAACATTTTTCTCGACGTTTCTCCTCAATTCTTGATATTTCACCTTTTTTCTCGGCATTTGGACTCTTTTTTTGGCATTTAACATTTATTCTTGACGTTTCTAATTTTTTTCTCAACATTTCCACTTCATTCCCAACATTTCAACTTTCTTCACCATGTCGACTTTATCCTCGATATTTTGACTTTTTGCGCAACTTTTCGACTTTATCCTCGATATTTCGATTTTTTTTCTTCAAATGAAATACGATAAAAACCCATTCCTCCACTTTTTTTTCTACTAATACTCCTTCATAAGAGGATATTGTACTAGCAACCATATGTTATCTTGAAGAATTACACAACAACGCAGAATGAACGACTTAAATTGTTATCTATCATCTATATTCTTACGTTTAAGCTCATGAACCCCCTCCGGTTTCTTCAGGCTTCAATCACCGGATCAATACTGATCAATATAGAAGAAAGGATTATCCCGATGTTTCCCATACTGCCTAGCAGTACCTTTATTAAATGAAGAATAAAAGACGGAGGGATTCTGCTCCACCAGTTGCTTGAAGTACGCTAGTTTTAACGTTTCTAAATAGGAAACTTGGCCCAATTTCACACAAATAATTATCTTCAGCCAGTCTATTACACACGGTCTTAATGCGTGGAGCGCGCTGCATGTAACACAAGACGCCGAACTAATGCATTGGATGCATGCAGCTCCTTCAAGACTCACGGCATCATGAGGATTGAAGGTAAGATGGAGACTGAGGGCAGCTGAGAGGTTACCGTTATTAACCTGCATTTGTAAAATGCCAAGAGCAGAAACAGTTTGGTGACTGTAAGGTTTCACTATTAACGTAATACAAACATTTAATAATATGCATGCATGACGCTTGTCAGCTTCCACGTATACTGTAGCTGGGGAGACTGAGGAAAAGTACTGGCTGGGTTAGATTTAGGGCAGAAAATCCAAATTCAAGTCATGTTTATTCCCTGTTTAAGAAAATAAACATATAATTTTATGAATTTTGCTCCAAAAAAAAAACAAACTAAAAACCTGGTGATGCAGCGGGACTCAAATGCGAGATGCGGAGAGGCATTTGCAAGCGTGAAAGAAAATAAAGTGGACAAACATCAGCGGCGGGAGGTCACGAGAGGGAGGAGACGCAGCTATGACAACAAGACATCAGCCGTCTGCGGCGGCCTGCTGCAGCATGTCAGTCAGCAGGAGCAGGAGCATCTGACTGGGCTTTTCCTAACACTGGCCCCATGTGCTCAGCTAAAACCAGCTCTCTCTCTCTCTCTCTCTCTCTCTCTCTCTCTCTCTCGCTGCTGCTGTTACTGGCTCCTGCTTCCAATTTCACTAGAGTGGGCCGAGTAATGGCTTCAGCATTTTGTGGTCCGCCGACACATATGGTCCATGTAGAAAAATCTGGTCCTGTGCCCCCCATCGATCGCTTTGGGTCGCGCAGGGAGACGTGGGCACTGGGAGTCAGACACAGCCCCGGGGGCCAGCCACTGTTATTGGGGGGGGGTTATTGGGTAGGTATGGGTCTTGTTATGACTAACATGAGAATTGGGAGGCTACCGCTGCAATCACTGCGCTGCTGCAGAGTGGATTCTACCAATTAGTGCTTTGGTACCGGTGAGGTTCTGGCCTCCTGGTAATTAAATAAATATAGGCGGGGGTGCACTAAAACTACCTCTATCTAGCAATAAGCTTTGAATTTCACCTGAGGTGTTTAAAATTAAGCGTTTTTTCTAAACCAGGTCACAGGAGAGCCTACTTACTTAACTCCGACTAGTTCCTATTTATAATACGTCTCTTTTAAATGCTACTAGACAACATCTAGGCTTCTTTAAAACCCGGTTTTGTCTGTAAAACTGGAACCACGCAGTTAAATGTGACTCATTAATCATCTCAAACAGTCCATATTGACTCCACCCAACTATTTCTATGAAGTCAGCAGTCTGCTCTAAGATCAGATCCCACAGCGTCTCAATAATGAAGAGTAAACTATGAACAATTACAGTAAAATATGTATAATATGGAAGTAAATCTCCCCCTAGTGGCATAAATTTGCAACTACCTTTGCCAAAATCAACCCAGTCCTTCCTCGCACAAACGTCTGAGGGGTTATAAAATTTGAAAATGATCCATTAAATGGTTCTTGAGTATTTAAGTCAAAGTAACAACAGGAAACGATATTTCTGCTCATTAAAAAGTGTTTAATCCTCCAAAATTATCAGAATTGTCGCATATAGACCATTTTGTGCCTTTTAACAGCTTTGCTCCGACATCCTTTTGTTGCTCAATGATCCGTTCTACATTTAAATTACCATTTTAAAAACATGTTTAATGTCAAGTCGTTTACAGTTATATAATTAATTACATAAAATGACAGTAAATTACGACTTTCTTTGAATTTTTTTTGTAATTGTAAATATTTTTTTCAAAACAGTCCCACGGTATTAAGTAGAGCGAATTACTTTCTTATTTCTGATGAGAATATGTGGAAAAACGCAGAATTTTACCGTGAGAATTACAAACTTTTGGTGAGATTAAAGGAATAATGCCATAATACACAAACAAGTCATTACTGTAAAAGTATTCTTCTGTGTAAGTAACAGATTTTGCTGGTATGAACAATGTAAATTACCAACTTTTACCATTTAGCAACAAAATCCTATAATTTCGACAGACAGAAAAAACTAAAAATACGGAATATATTTGTGTAATAATGTTGATTTCCAGGCTAAAAGTATAAAAATGAAAGACTGAAATGCTTTTTTTGTTCAAAAGTCTGTTTCGTTTCGGGTTTTTTTGTCGTGTCGTGTCAAATGTTCTGTATAAACAAAGTCTGAAATGATTGTAATTTACTGTTATTTTATCAAATTAACTATGTAACCATAAAAAGGATTACATTATATTCGTTTTTATGGTTATTTAATATAATTTCTTGAACATCGTCTCCAAATTCTTTACCGTAAAATTCTGGTAACCACATCTGCCGGTATTTTACCGCAAATTATACCGATTTTTTATAGATTCACTGCATAATAAGCTTTAACGCCGGTTGGACGTTCTCTGACAGCTACAGTCGGATTTAATCCAGAATCGACGCGAAACCTTTTGGTCAAACGAGGACAAGCTCAGTAATTAACTCCTTCAAAAAACCGGCTGCTGGCTGCCAAAACAGAACCTTCGAGTCCAAACTGACCGCATTAACCCTTGCTTCTACACATGCAGTACGTCACCGCTAATACCATTACGGCTAGTCAGGCTACGGCCGCTGACGCGGCCCGGTTGCATGACCCAGATTAAAGATTATTTGCTCATGTCACAGAGGCAGCTCCTCTGGCTCGCCCTTGTTGGGTTTTCTTATCTGGGTTTGTCTGAACAAATCTCGGACACAATGCTCCCGTTTGTGTTCCTCGCCGGAGATCCTGTTACAGCGCTCCAGACATGATGCGGTCCACAAGCAGCGCCTCCGAGAGCACGCCGTTCAGCGGGCCGGATTAGGTGCTTCCTCGACTTTACGCTTTCTGACACATGTGCGCTCCTTTTACGGATCAGAACATGATGTTAATTGTTTGATGTTCTGAAATTGTGTCATGGTGCGAGAATTCATACAGCAAATCTTCTCAACCTGTTACCGCCTAAAGAAAATATACGAGTGGGTCCAATCGGGCCTCAGCGTTCCCAAAAGCCTGGGCCCTCATTGCTGTTAAAATCTCATTGTTACATCCCAGAAAAGTCAATAACTCAAAAACTCTTTAATGGATGATTTTCAAATTTAACATCCACATAGACCTTAGTACGAGGAAGAACTGGATTTATTTTGAGAAAGATCGGTTGTATATTTCCGACACAAGGGGGAGCTTTGTCTCAGAAGTATTCGGGCCACAATTCCTCAACGGTAGGTCCGATTCAGTCCAACTTTGCGAATGTGAATCAACTCGACTAGATCTTTATATAACAGAATTCACTGGCCGACCCGCCAGCCTTGAATACCGTAGACGATGAGTGGAACCGACAGGAGTCCGATCAGCAAACGCCTCCAGAGTAAACTTTGGATCATGGCTGGTGGGACAACACTGGTCGACGCAGCAGAATCCACTCTACTGATTTCATTTATTTTTGGAGTTTCTCAAACAAAACTACGTCTGATTGTCAAACAAAACTTAGACAAGAACAAAGAAAAGTGAAGTCAACATGAAATCCACATTCCATTAACCCTTTAATGTCCCTACCAAGAACAAATATGTGGACATTTGCGGCATTGATGGATTTTATTATCACTGTAAATGTACCATAAAATGACAAACTATTTGATCAATAGGCAAAGTTAATGCCCCCCCCAAGGCTCTATCCTCGGCCCCTTGCTCTTTATCATATTCAAGCTGCTCCTGTGTCACGCTTTAAACAGGTTCAGTCACATTTCTCATCAAGCAGTAGCGACTCAAAAAGAGCTCAACCAAACCGTTGAACAGGACGTTAAAGGCTTAAACTTGCACTGATGGACAGAACTTTGCCTTCCCGTCCAATAAAACCCGTAGACTACCTCGGAGGAGACGTACGTCAGACCTCCCTCCTCCTGTGCTCTAAGAGGACAAAGTACAGCTGAGACAGCGAGCGAACGCGAGGAGAAGGAGGGACGATGAGGGAGAAAAGAGTAGTGTTCTCTGACCTCATTCTGACAACAAGCCCGGGAAGAGCCTTTCCCTAGAACCGTTTCGCAATAGCACTATTGTTTATACAGGTGGTGAGTGAGTCGTGCGAGACATACAGGGAACGCATTTTGCAACACCTCGTTATGAATACTAAACACATGCGGCATGTCAAATGAGCCACACACCGGTGCCTAATCCCCGGTCTAAATTCTGAAAGTGTTAGTTTGGTTTTAAATGTGACATGAGCAGGAGACGGTTCTTTTCTGTTTTTAGGCCGCAATCCATCGCTCTGTGTGTTTGAATTTCAAAGTCAAGTTCCTTTACGCGATCCAAGAGCTGTCAAACACACTACCATCCTCGGGTTATCGCCCAGCGAGTGCTCGCCTCCTCCGACGGCGGCCTCTGATTGGCTGCTGCGTTTGGCTGTGGGGCCATCTCCTGTAACAACATCCACTTGGCCAGAGTTCAACCAACGTTGAACTCTACAATAGCCCAAAGGTAGCCGGCCAGACCATTGTTTATGCAACAGCACACTACTGCCAGGTTAAAGGGAAAAGATCAGGACAGACGGATAAATATGCGGGTCTCCCGTCTGAAACGGATCTCTACTTTCTGATGCCCCCATGAAGAAGATTCGTAGAAGGTTTTATTGTTGGACTGAAATTCAATTTTTCTCTTTATTCAGAATGTATTTGTTACGTTTTAATGAAACATTTCAAAAGAAAAATACCTGAAAACCCCCCGATCCCCTGTGTTTTACCTTAGGTCTAAAAAAGATTTTGTGTTTCATCAACAAAACAGCTCCCCCTGCTGGTGAATACAGTTTGAACTATGATAGTAAAACCTTTCATATAAAAGATACATTTCCTGGAGGCGATTCATTTGCACCAAATTTGGACCAAATCCGACCGACGGTTGAGAAGTTATGACCGAAAATAATGTGTTTTCGTACAAGAGCTCCCCCAGGTGAGTAAACTATGAACTATTAGAGTAAACTATGATTGTGTACGAGACAGATCTCGTACCAAATAAGGACGTAAGGTTGAGAAATTATGGCAAGGGGAACTTTTTTAGAGTTAAAGCTCCTCCTAGTGTCGGAAATACACGACCGATATTTCCTGAAATCAGTCCAGTTCTTCCTCACATTCAGGAAATGACCAAGTGAAATAGCTTTTGAGTTATCGCGTTATCACAAAGGATCTGCGGAGGCGGCGACGATGACAAATCCAAAATATCCCCGATTAAATCTTGTTTTTGTTTTTTTTAAAGTGGTACAATAAAAGTTTTATGTCCTTAAACTGAAATCTGACTAACAGTTTGTTTGTTTTTTGCAACATCAGAACACAAACCCAAGTTTAAGTTAATGTTGAATCCACTAACTAGTGAGTTAAGCCGAATCCACTGAATGTGTATAAAAAAACAAAAAAAACAAGGTGTGAAAAGAAAAGATCGGCACAACAGCTGTTTGATAAATATACTTAAGTAACTGTTTCAAATGCCTTATTTTAACACAGATTAAAGGCAATTAGAGGCTGTTTATCTAAGCAAAACAAGTCTCTCTTCCAAACGAAAAACCTCTGTCATTGTTTTTAGCCCGTTTGCTCTGAGGCCCTGCAGCTGGGAATAGGAGGGCTCCTTTTTTTTCTTTTTTTTCAAACGCCGTTTCCTTACGTGCAGGAAGGAACTTTAACACGCCAACAAAACGTATGCTCGCCGCACAGAGAGAAAGAAAGAAAAGAAGAGGAAAAAAAACTATAGTGATGGAAAAAACATTTGGCCGGCGAAGTCAAGGGTCTTCTGAGGTGAATATGAAGAATTTAGGTCAGTGTAGCTGAGACGTTTAACCAGCTCAAGCCGCTGTAGCCGGGGTGGAAATAGCACAGGAGGCCGGAGAGAGGGAAACCAGTGCGTCACAGCTCCCGGCCCTATTCCAGACTCCCCCCAACGCAAACAAGAGCCATAACTTCCCTAATGATCCCAGCTCATGTACACCTCCGACACGGTCCACCAATGGGGACCACTTCCTCCTCACCTTTGACTTCAAAGTGGGTGTGCCCACCTCCGACTCTGCACGGAGTTCAGAACATGCAGGCTCTGTACTCGTGCTGCGGCACGAAGCGAGGTTTGAATGTCCCAGTGTGGGAGAGAAAAAAGAAAAAGGGAAAAGTAAATCCCAGTATGTACATAATCTTACAGAAACACTTCCAAAATCTGGGAAAAATCCCACATTAAGACCGGACAAATCTCTTAATATCCTCAATATTTGCTAAATCTTCATAATCTGACACTCTCTCTGCTTTCATTTTCAGACCCCCCCCCCGTCGCACACAATTGCGCCCGTGATTCCAAAGTCCGACACCGCACACACGCACTCTCATTGTAAACAGTCTTTATTGAGACATGAGTGCTTGTATAAACATAGTCTCGCCCTATTGAGGGTCCGGGGCTGAGTGGAACAATAAGAGGGGGAAAGTTGCTGGACGTTCCTCACAGACGGTGTGTACAAAATCCAATTATCAGAGCCGCGGCATTAACATTCCAGCAGTCTGGCAGGTGACGGCTCCGTCTTTTCAGCCCACATCCCCACACCCCCAGCCAGCATGGGATAGAGTCGCCCGACAATGCACACACACATGCGGCCCTCTTCAAACCCCCTTCCCCTCCCCTCCTAAGATCGCTAGTATTGAGACATATATAGAGGGAGGAAGGCAAAAAAGAGTGGGGGTCCGCAAGCGACTCTGGGGGCTTTTCTTCGGGAGATCAGCGCAACCGCCCTAGCAGGCAGTATCAGTCAATGGGGCATTCATCTCCGCTCTGTCTCCGGGTGAGAATATGTTGATTGCTGATAACGCTGCTTTGATTGCCATAATGGGGAAACCCACTTTTTTGTTTTGAGCATTTGCCTCCAAACAGTGGCGGCTTTGTCAGCGCCGGGTGATGTTCGCGGCATACAAGATGTCCAATGAAAAAAAGGGAAAAAAGAGAAAGGTTTAACGGTAAATAAAAGCAACGTTGTTGTACTTGGCTGACGAGCGAGTTGATACCGGGTTAAATAATGTCTGCGCCGATGGGACCAGAACCCCTGCATTCATTTAGACAAAGAAAATGTAAAAATACGAAAGTAAAAACTGAAAGATTCAGACTTTATGGTCCATGATATTCAATTATAGCCCCTGACTCCAGGAATTAGCTTGTGTAGCTTCTTTCTTCATTAAACCTTCTTCAGGCGGGCCACCACGCCATTATTAACAGATGTTCTCTGCTTTTGCTTTATCATCGGTACATATAGTTCCAATCACTACGGGATGTGCTGAGAAAAAGCAAAATCTCCCGGCGGTTTGGCAGTTTAATTAAACATTTAGGAGATATTTACGGCCTTGAGCCCAAAGGATACCGTTACGAGAGTCCCTGAGGGAGCAGGGCTGTGATTGGAGGATCGGTGACGACAGCGAGCAGCAGAGGAGAGGGCGGGGGGGGGAATAAAAGAGAACATTTAGCTGTCAGTCTAGATGTGAATGTACATTATAGGCTACAGTACGTCAGATATTAAACACAGCAGCTTCTCATGACCGAGGAAAGTCACATCTGTTGTTTGCCAACTGCCAGAAAAAATGAAATTAGATCTGGAAGCCAGCGGGAAAAGTCTAATGGTGCGCTCACAATGAATGCGGTTCTTCCAGACAGAGTCAACGCCAGGATGAAAGATAGGAATTCAGATTGACAAACGGCACAAACGACGCAACAATTCTGCATTTGGATTATTCCGCACAGTTTATACTCGGCCAAGAAATGTATGTGACTTATCGGTAGAAGCTTCGGACAGCAGTAGTACGCTGATGCCAAGTAGAATGTTGTAGGTTGCGTTTGGTTCTGGGACGTACACGACTTTACAATACGTGATTCACATCAGTCAAGAGAAAGATACTTTTTTGGTATTGATCTTTTTCCCTTCGTTTCCGGAAAAGAAAAGAGCAAATTTTTAGAGGAAACTGAAATAATGGTCCGATTCGCTTTGAACAGATCATAAAAAGACTGTTGGGTCGTAAACGTCGCTCGAACCCGTCTGAGACTCTTTGGGACCCCGTCTTGAACTACATTGTTGTTTTGGAGACTTTGTCAGACAAATTCATCGATGCTGGATCAAATACTGAATGTATGGTAGTATTATACGTCCACGTCTATAAGGATGGGTGATTAATCGTAAAAAGGTTGTTATGTCTATTTAGAAGTATTTGCGATCCCATTTCTGACGTACAACGCTTCTGCAAGATTTAATTCATAACAACGAGGCCAGCAGTTTTCCTTCCAGAGCGCCCTTACGAGTCAGGCCTGGCCCTTTAAGAAAGGGCCTTATGGATATTGTATATCTGTGCCGTGGGGGATTATGGGAGTTGTGGTTTACTGTTACATGTGTAGCCGCAGCCGAACGCTAACTGTTAAAAACAAAGTGTAAAATAAAGTTCTCTACTTCAGAGTTGATGCTAGCTCCCTAAGCTAGAGCTAAGCTTAGGGAGCTAGCATAATATGGCTGAGAAGCCAGAGAGCTAACGTCACATAGCACAGGCAGAAACAGGAGTAGTAGTTGCTTATCACTCCTAAACTCCTTCTGGTCACTTAACTGGTATTTTTTCCTCTTTCAGCCACTTTATTCCTCCGTTGTTTCATGAAGGCTACTCATCTCACCGTAGCTACATTTCTCATTTCTCACGTCCATTACAAAGTGCAAACAAGACGTATTGTATGTGAATGATTAAAAAGCGTTGCAATCTCTATTCGAAGGCAAAAAATAGCAATAATCGTTTTAGCCAGAATCTAAGAGTTTTCAGTCCCATGATTCGGACCCGTCCAGTGCGAGGCTGGGTTCCTGAACGGTTCTGTGCGACTGCACTCTCCTCAAACACGTTGCCCGGGAAAGAACATGAGATTGACCATTTAGAAAAATATCTGCAGTGAGTAGGTGGACTCTGAGGTAGCCATCATACGATAGCGGCGGCAGATTATGGTCACACCACATGATCGGGTGGCTGTGATAGGCTGACCGGTACCCTTGTCAGGTCCTATATATAAACCTACATGTGGTCCCCATTCTGCTCTTTCCATCATGTCATCTCCCAGAGAAGGTTGTAAGAGAAACACAGAAGTAAGGCTCCGTTTTTAAGATTGACTAATTACTTTATGAAATATATTATTATGTTAGCCTAAATAAAGTTTTTATGAATTATCCATCATAAATGAATTCAAGACAAAAGCTCCTAAAAACACTGTTGAACATATTCATATGCAGCAAATTTGGACTAAATCGGACAAACGGTGAGGAAGTTGTGTCCGAAAATACAGTTTTTTGTAAAAAAAAAAAAAAAAGAAGCTCCCCCTAGTGAGTGAAATATGAACTATTAGAGAAAAATAAGATATATAATGTAAAAGATAGATCCCTTCAAGCGGATTTATATGCACCAAATTTAAAATTAATCTTACCAACAGTTGCAAAATTTAGTCCCCAAAACTTTGTTAGATAAAACTCCCCCTAGTGTCAGAAATATATAAATGTTATCGCGTTAACACGAGGAATCTAAGGCAAACTACTAGCACAGATTTTTCTGTCAAAGTCCAATCATGTCCAAAATTAAACTAATAAAAAACAGATAGAAAAATTGCCTAAACTGGAAAACCTGCAATATATTCAAACTTTAGAGTTTTCTAACTTTAAATGAAATAACTCTCGTATTAATAGTGGTAAAAAAAATAGTCGATCATGCCGGTGCGGGAGAACAGAGGCGTACAGTTCCGTACATGATTCCTGCTTATTACTTGTGCCCCTTCACTAAACACCTCCAGCAGGGATTAAGCTGCGAGTGGAAAGTGTGTTCATGCGTCTGTGCGCTGCCAGAGTGTGGCTGAGTTTGTTTAAGAGGCATTCCAGCTATCATTTCTGCATCCTGCTACGAATGTAGAGAGTTTGTGTTACATGTGAGCAGCAATTAGAGAATATCTGACCCCCACTCCCACTCCCACCCTTTTTTTTTTTTTTAAAGAGCAAAACTCCTTTAACTCTTCTTTTTCTCATATTTTGTGCGCTTCATCCTTTTCGTCTGTGGTCAGATGTTAGTCGAGTCTTTTTTCTCCGCCCTCGGTTAATTATTCTTGGATGACAGATTTGAATTTTTTCTTTTTTCAGATTTACTTCTTTCTCTCTTTTTTTTTTTTTTTTCATTAGCTCCGCAGTGGTTTCCCATTCATAATAGTTGGCACGGGTTTTGGCGCTGCCCGCCAGAGATCACACCCTGACCATTTTCATTTTCCTTTTATTCATTTGTTTCATTCATGTCATAGATTTGGCAGGGGAATGCATCGTTTTCCTGATGGCTGTCGACCCTTCAACACCCGCCGTTTCAGTCCCAAACTCCCGTTTGTGGCTTTGTTTTGCATCACAGAGAAGGAAAAATGTGGAAACAACACTTCACACTGGATGACATCCAAGGGTCTTTTTTTTGTGTTTGGAGAATTTAAGCATTTCCGATTTTTGGAGTTATTAATTGTAATGTGAAACTGAACAAAGAGGGCTTCCAAGTTCAAAGTGGAAAAGAACTATTAAGTACACGCTAAGATTTCCAAAAGGTACCGGATACCGCAACTCCGGTGGTATCCCAGCAATGTACAAAAACGGTACCTTCCAACATCATTACATTATTTGACCTTTTCTCTTAACCTTAATGCAAAAATGCAACCCCTGATTTTACCTCAACAAGTTCTACGGCAAAGAAGATGTTGCAAAATACAACAATTTAACTGTAGAAAATCTAGTGAATGTGTGGAAGAATTTACAGTAAACTACCCTGAGAACAACTGATATACTGTAAACGTGTTTATGGTTGAAGGGCATTGCATAAAAATAGACTTTGTAAACAATGAAATCAACAGTATTTCACAATTATACACTATTAACATTTTATTTCTGTGGAAAGTAAGTTGTGCTCTTGTTTTTTTAAGGATAAATCTCCATGTACCCACCAGTAAACTGTCATTTAGACGGAATAATACTGTCACTTTTACGGTAATGACCTGCTTGTGACATCATGGCATTGTTCTGTTAATATTACTAAAAGTTTGTGTTTTAAAGTTATTTACTATTTCCTGATTTAGGGTAATTCACCGTATCTACGTAACAGTTTTACAGTATCTTACTGTTTTACAGTATCTTACTGTTGCACTTGTCAGTTTTTTTACTGTAATACTACTGAAAAATTTGTGTTTTACATACATTTAAATTTACCGTTAAAAAAAACACTTAACCATGTAGTGGGAGCAAATCTTAATTTCTACAGAACCAATATGTTAACAGTGCAGAATCTGAATTTACTGTCATTTTATGTAATCCCCTTGTACCGTAAAAGTAAAAAAAAGAATGTCATGGTATTTTAGTCTAACGTTTTGAAAATGGTTGATGCATTTTTTACGGTGAAATACTGACAACCACGGCTGACACTATTTCAGCCATAAGTTACATTTTTTTAACAGTGTAATGTACCTTTTGGGCCCAAAAACTTTTCCCCAATCTCTGATTGTGTGCAGAGGGTGGGCTTCCCTCATAGATTATGTCATTCTATAGGTTTGCAGCGGTAATGGATGTTATACGTTACACACTTTAAGTGCTTTTTACAGTGCATTCAGCTATCGGCGGCTTCAAGAAACAGCAGGTTATCATCAGTGGAGCTGTGCCCACTGACAGGAAAGCTTTATCACACATACGCATTCGCAGAAATCCCACCCACTCATTCAGGAGCAGCTATGCTAAATCCATCGGCCGCAGCTGCGTGAGCGTGTTTTTAATGTACGTGAGTTCACGAGTGCGCCTGAGTCCAAACCCCCAAATGTACTGTACGCATCCCGCGGTAACATTGTGTTCTCTCAGGGCTGTAACCCAACCCCGGAGAACTCCCAGTGTCAAATTTTAAGCGTTGTTGGAAACAAACAAGATGGCTACCCGAGCGAGCCTCGTAGCGCTGGCTCTAATCTGAACGGGCTCCACTGCCGGCGAACAGTAACGCGGCGGAGAAGGGTCTCTTGGGGAGGTTGGCTCGGCAAGCGGGACCAAAGGATGGCTGCACCGTGGATTAGGGCCTCACAGTGGTCCATTGTTAATTGGGCGCCATGTGTGAAAGCTACAGAGAGATTAGTTTGTACAGCTGCTGCCATTTGTCATAACTGCCCTTAACAAGACACACATGGCAACCCAAGTCAGAGCCGGAGGTTTTATAGAAAAGAAAAAAATGTCTGGTAAGCATGTAATAGTTTGGGATATAAGACTTGCATACCGGATGAAGATGTTCCTGGGGAACCCTGAGAAGACTCGTCTGGGAGCTCATCAGAGATGATGAGTTTGAGTTTCGCTCGTTTAGACATCAGCGGGTCGGCTAGGGGTCGTTATCATTAACGCCCCCAAAAAAAAGAAAAGAAGAAAAAGCTACGTAAAGCCTCGAGATACCCCCGGACCGCAGGTTGCAAACAGTTCCAGTGCAAACAATGAGGCAAGATCACCAATTACATCATGATCATAAAGGGCAAATCCCATTAAAGGAAGAGTCTGTGTTTTATTTCTCTGGCAGTAATGGGAGGCAGCGACTGTTAACACCTGATGAATTGTAGTTAGCCAAATTTCCCCGGTGATGTAGGCTCCACCGCGCCGTTTTAAAGGGTGGAGGAGGGTTTTTCTCCTTCTGCAGTGTAATTGTGGGTTGTAGTTCTGCACACATGTTGGAGGTCTAATTACAATCTTGACTTGGTAAATCCGGAACAAGCTTTAAAAGCACTCTCACTTTCAATTTCTTTGCCCCGGCAGAACCGGAGCACTGTTATTATTGAGAAGTTGCGGTTGATTGAATCTAAATGGAGTCTTTTGCGGCGACGTGCAGGTGAGCAATAATCCACGGGAGGGAAACGCAGTAAATGAGTACGTACATGTACTGTGAGCGTTTTTTTTTAGGGTTTGCAGACGACATTTTGGAATTTTTTTTCTTAAAGTCCTGCAGCTTTCTGTCAGAGAACGAGCAAATCCCAGATTAATTCAAGCTATCTGGAGACGGATCTTGGTCACAGGCCCAGTTCTTCATCAGTAAAAAAATAACAGGCTTCATTAAGCATCCTGTTTGCGCCGCAGCACGCTTTAACCACGGGGTCCGGAGAGGACTGGACCGGCTGGATCTGACGCGAGCAGCTGCAGACGGGCCAAACGTGTCGTCAGTACAGAAAACCACCGGCTCTTTGTTTCAAACCAGTTAAGAAACCATCTATATAACTGATCTGACATCAGATTAAGTTTGATCCAAGCGGTTGCTGGTGGGATCCGAGTGGGCTTTGATTATTACTTTATACGGATTTAGTACAAATGATAGGTTTCTGAAAAATTTGCAGTGACTTTTTTTAAGGTCATTTACTTTATTTCATAACAAATGTAATGTTTTTTTTTTGTATCAATGATTGATTTTGAAGAGTGTGTGTGAAAAACAGATCTGTGTATTATCACAATGGTTGAAGGATCTCTAATTAAAATCTGCCACATCTATTAAAACTTCATATTTCATGTCTTTCATTGGAAAAAAACAGTAAAAAGACATGAAAATAAAAAAAACAACCAGAATGTGGATCTTATTATATCATAGAAATGTGAAAGGGGATATTAAGGATCATCGTCATCGTCACTACAGTTTTAAGGCAATAACTCTAAAACTATTTGAACAACTGAACTGATTTTGAGAAAAGTCGGTTGTATACTTCTGTATACTTCTGTATACTTCTGTATACTTCTGTATACTTCTGCCAATAGGCGTGGCATCGCTAAATGTTTTCGGACCAAAAATTTCTCAATTGTTGGTCCCATTCAGTCCAAATTTTGGAATCGACTGGAGGACATCTATCTTTTATAGTCGCTGTCGGGGGGGGGGGAAACCTCGTATCTCAATTTGTCAGCATTTAAATTTTTTCCATAATGAAACTTTCTATGTCTTTTGGACCCAATGAAATGTGTTCAAAAGACCATGTGACCAAATCTTGACAGTGACAATATTTTATTTATTCTAATAGTTCCTCGTTTTTTATGCCTTTCGGACGTAACTTTTCAATTAATTCGAGGAGTTCAATCAGGGGGGATTTGCCTGTACAATGCAGGGAACTGGGGGCTTCAGAGGGATACAAACATTCTGTTTCGGGGACGTAAGTAAGTTTCTAAAATTTGGGAAGCTTTTTGAGAAGAGAAGTTGATTTGTGTGACGGAGGAGTGGAAGCCGTTTGGAAAAGTCAATGGGGCTGTGATGAATCTGTCCCAATCACACTATAGCCGAGCCCCAGACACCACATCCCCTCCGTGACCCGCTGCAATGACATTGGAAAGAAATCCTCTGGGGACCCCCACCCCAAAGAACAACGTGCCCACCCAAAAGTACATTTTGCACAGCATCGCAATAGTAGGCCTTTCATTTTCTGTCCCGCTCAGGTCTTGTCGAGGTGTCACAGTGACGGGACGTACTGTACTCTCAGACAAAAGAAGAGACAACCATCACTCTTGGCTACTGATCGGCCCTGTCTGGACTGAAAAGACTTTGATGGGGTAAAGCAGGGTGGGGGTTTCGGCGCAGAGAAGTTGGTGTCTCCTGGGCAACCGCTCTGATTGTCTGTCCCTGCTCAAAGTTCCCCATCGCACCCCACCTACTGCCCCTTCCTACTTTTTCTTCCCTTCATTGGTTGTTCACAAGGCTTCTTCCTGGGTAAAGGAGACTGGCTCTTTCATGAAAGCCTCAGTCTGGTACTTGAGGGCGCTTTTCTCCTGGTTGACTGGAAAAAATGTGAGGTCAAAAAACATCTTCACATGAATTCTCTATGCGGGACCTCTGTTTCACCTCTCTTGAACCTTCCTATCCTTCTTTCAAGTACAGACCCCGCTGTCTGAGATGATCGGTTTAGCGAGCCGACGGGACAATAGAAAGTTTTCCTTGCAGCTGAGCTAGTATGATGGCAGAGAAGAGAGGGCAGCCATTGGACGGAGAGACTCAGTCAGCAGGAAGGGCCAGCTTTGTAGACAGGACAGTGAAGTACAGTGTAGTCTCTCGGATGGGGGGTGAATGTACCCATTTGTCTTTATTTTGGAGGACCAGCAGACTGGGTGGGGGTGGGAAATCTATCCAGGAGAAGTAGGAGGAGCCGGTCCTCCAGTCAAGTGGCCTCAGGGGGATTTGAAATGCATTTGGGGTACTCCCCAAAAGCCTGGGAAAGTGTGGTGAAGCTGAGATCTTAACCATAGACAAACGACACATACTGCCATCCTTGAGCGAGTGTGGCCACAAACACAAAACTGAGTCTCCAGCTGGGAGACGCAACCAAAGAAAGGACAGAAAGGTCCTATCCCGGTCTCCTGACAGATGCAACATTGCAAACCATGGCCCGAGCAAATTAAACACGCTGCTCCAGAGCAAAAGACGGAGCTATAAATTCAGCCGAGAGAGAGAAGGCATCCACATTTCTCAGTGGCCTCTGCTCTGAGTTGCCTTGTTTCCATGGAGATTTATGTACACATGGCTCACAAAAGAGGGGCTAAGGAGGTAACATGGCCTGTTTAAGCCTTGAGGTATTTGCTCTAACAAAACCCTGCTGCTAATAACACAAGCTTCATTCTGAGCAGGAACCTGGCAGCGCTGCACACAGGTTGGTCGGTGTTTGAGAAAGAGAAGGAGATAGTCTGACAGGGATCGCAAACGGAAAAAAAAAAAAATTCCGGAGAGGGACGACGTTATGGGGAAACGAAAGAAGAGAAGGAACCAAAGTAAGACAGAGAGAGAGAACGAATGAAATAAAGAAATGGAGAGCTTCAGAGAGAGAGAGAGGGAGAGAGAGAGAGGGAGAGAGAGAGGGAGAGAGAGAGAGAGAGAGAGAGAGAGAGAGAGAGAGAGAGAGAGAGAGAGAGAGAGAGAGAGAGAGAGAGAGAGAG
>VRLP01006133.1:0-30863 GCA_009660295.1 Lophius piscatorius | reverse complement strand
TCTCCGGGTGATGGTACACTTGCAGCAACAGGTAGGCGGACCGTCACCAGACTCGGTAGAATTGTTACAAATACAAATACAGAATAACAGATACAAATACGGATATATATCCAAAAGGTTTGCCGGTGACCAACAATAAAAGGTATACTTGTCGGTTAATAGTATTGCAGGCTGTAGAACTCTGATGGAAAAGCGCCGAACAGACAACGCCAGCGTCCTCTCCCTTCAGCGTCCAGACTAATACCAGATCAACTGATACAACTACAAAGTCGATCATCGATCCGCGACCTAGGGTGACCTGGTGCCAAGTGCACTGGTGTAAACCCTTATGTTTGAACATGGTGTTCGTTATGGACAAACTGACTTGCACAGAAGTAAATAACTGAACACCACTTGGGTTCAGATCAGGCAGGCCGTTCCTCCCAATCACGCCACTCCAGGTCTCGCTGTCATTGCCCACGTGTGCATTGAAGTCTCCCAGTAGGCCAACTGAGTCCCCAACTGGGGCGCTTTCCAGCACTCGCTCCAAGGACTCCAGAAAGGATGGATACTCTGAACTGCTGTTTGGCGCATAAGCGCACACAACCGTCCGGACCCGTTCCCCAACCCGAAGGCGCAGGGAAGCAACTCTTTCATCCATTGGGGTAAACTCCAATACATGGGCAGAGAGCTGGGGAGCGATAAGTAAGCCCACAACAGCCCTCTGCCTCTCACCTGAAGCAACTCCAGCATAGTATAGGGTCCAGACAACACAGCTCCTAGGATCACTACGGTACTCAAACCCCTCCACCACGATAAGGTGGCGGTTGTCGGCCACCTTTTACACATAAAATGTGTAGTATGATCAAATATTCTTGTAGCCTGTTATAGGAGTCGGCAGAACTACACAGCGGCAAAATGTTACTGTTCAACTGTGTTGAATTGTGGATAAGACAAGGTTACCTTGAGTTGAGTTTACCTCCAGCCTGCATGACGGAATGTGGAAGATGCAAGATCCAACTAGACCATGTAGGGATCTGACTTGCTTCGCTTGACTTTCAGGATTTGTTCCCAGGTCAAAGCCCAATGACCCATGCAGCCATGAAAACCTGGGATTCCTGCCTTTTAGAAATTGATGTCAATATAGTTATTTACAAGGAAGTAGATGGTCATGCGTTGTGCCATCATTGATGAGAAGATCTTCTGCTCTACATTCAACAGGGTGATGCATCAGAACTGACTGATATTGTGGGAGTCCTTCTCTTTTGGCATGAAGATGGTGACTGTTCTGTTCCATTCTGATGGGGTTGCATGCGTCTTCCAGGCCACCCTCATCAGCTTTGACAATAGTTTCAGCAACCTTGGGCATTTCTTATATACTCTGTAGGCTCTGCCATTTGGCCCAGGTGCTGAGACAGCTCTTGCGTACTCTACATCCTGCTTGACTTCAAAGCATTGGCGGGCCAGGTGTCAAATGGGGAGGATAGTTTAGGTGGTCAAGGTAAATGCCGTGGTGATTTGAGAGGGCTCAACCTTTTGGCTGACACAGAGCTGGCTCCTAATGTAATCCTCCAGCTTTTGCTTAGAGACATTTAATTTCCCTGACTTGTTCTCCTCCAGGAGGCTTTGGGCATGCACTGATTTGTTGGTGGCGAAAGCTTGCCCTGGTTCATTCTCTCTGGCTTCTGCATTTACTGATTCTTTCAGCTCACCTCATGTGTGCTAGCCTTGCTTTAATCTAGTTCCACAGACTCCTCAAGCCATTTTTTCCTGCCTCCTGCTCAGGAATAGTCCTCCTTTGGAGTTTCTCTCCAAACATTTCTATTCCTCCCTCGTAGAGGATATGAACGAACACGTTGAGTTCGACGGTAGGGCTGACTTTTAATAAGCTCTGAAGGGTGGTTTGCAGGCTTGTGTGAAAGCTTCTCCAAAAAGACTTTCGGCCCTTAACTTCGGATCTGATTTTCTTCTTGTGGGTTCTCTGCTTGGTGTTTCCTTGCAATGCTGCAAGTGAGGACTATGTTGGAGGTGATGCACATCCTGCTGGGAAAGCTGACTCCCTACTCTTTTACCAGATGCAATGATGGCATAAATAGCACTGTAGTGCTCAACCTTGCTAAGTTTCCTCCTTGTCTGACCTGCTTTCATAGTGCAAGCTTGCATCTGCTTGTTTCCTCCCGCATTTAGCCTTCCCCTGGTGTTGTCACTTTGGACAACCTGCATTCTCTCGGGATCCGTTGATCATTCCTCATTGTAATGTCAGTCGTTACCAGCACAAAAAGACATAAATGTAATTATTGTATAATTCCAATCATTTCATAAATTTTTCATAATTAAAATCTCCCAAATTGCATATTTCCTTTTCAAATAGAGAGGAGACGTGTGAGGTGAGGCAGCTGAGCAGAGCCTCATCTCAAAATGCGCAGTCTGGGTTGAGCGGGTGTCTTTTGCTTGCTCACTGTTTGTCTCCAATGTAGTGTTTGCAGAAACTTTTATTATATGTCCTTACTTTCCATAGGAAAGGTCATGTATTTCAGGTATGTGAATAACATATTTAGTCTCGCTGACTAATACCCTAATGAAAAAGCACGAGGTGAGCAAGCCAGTACCTCTGCCTGACTGAAGGCTGCGTGCTGAGCCCAAGGGTTAACCTTGTTATGCTGTAGCTTCACTACAGTAGCCCTCTGTTTTTGTTAATCTGTGAATGAAAATATTGAATATTTTATATCAAAGCCACACCAGGATAATCAACTCATTATTAAATAAAAAAAAAATTGCCTATAATAAAATATATTTTACATATAAAAAAAATGTAAGAAGAGTTATGATATGCTTTATTTTTAACAGAAGACACATTTGACGGTGCCACAAATAAAAATAATATATACAAGAGCTATAAAATAACAATTTCATTGGATGGGAGAGTTGATAGGTAGCTGAGGTTAAAGGTCGTGGTGAACAGGTTTTGTTTGAGGTGTTTTTTGAAAATGTCCAGAGATGAGGCATTGGGGATTGCAGGAGGGAAGGAGTGATCAATTGAATGCAAAGTAATTTTTTAGTGTGTCATTAGCCAAGGGCAGGACAAAATTTTAGCTATGCTACTTTAGTGGATAAGAGAGACTTTGTGTTATTTTAATATACTATTCAAAGGAAATAGTTGAATGAAATGTGACAGACAATTTTGTTGTGTTAAACTCTGGAGGAACACAAAGTTGTTTAGCATTTACAGGTGCATATAGCTGAACATCATCAGCATAATGGTTGAAATGTATTCCATAAAAGCATATATTTTTTTAAATTATAAATTAAATATTAACCAAATAGGAGAGGGCCAAGAACAGCTGTAAGGGTAGTAGCATTGTCTCCATACTAGTCCAAGATGATAAAGTTGCAGTCGGTCGAGGAGCATACGTGATCAGTGGAATACAAAGTCCCGAGATTGACTGTCAACTCCTATATCAGACCGGTTCCTTCCTGGTGCCTCATCTGGTCTCAAATATCCTCAATCCATGAGAGGATCGGAATATTAGCATGTCTTTTATCAAACTCATGACACTGCATCCAGGTTCTGCAGACTGAGCATGCTGTCATCACCATCCAGGATGTATTCAGACATCAAACTCACCGCTTATTTCCCAATAGGGTTAGTAATACGTGTTATGTCCCACTATAACATAACCCTCCAACTGGTGCTTCTATTTCTTCACCGTTCCCCAAGGAAGGCCGTATTGATCACCTCAGTAACTATTTTCTCACACTCACATTAAAATGTCCTTGCAATTATACGATTCGACTGACAGAAGCTCTAAAAATCAAACTTGGGTGACGGAATTTGTCAATAACCTTGAACAAAAATAAGTGGAAGTGTATAGAAGCCATTCTTTCTCTGAAGGTTATTTAACTCAGAGCTCAAAAAAACCTGTTATTTCATTATTCAACACCTAAAAACAAACCTCATATCAATTGTGGAAATGTTGGCCATAGAAACCATTTTCACATGTACATAAAGCCAAACTGCTTGAATGGGTGTCTCAGCTTTCAGACTTTGAAGGGTTTTATTCTATCTGATCTTCTGAAGACATTCTATAAGGTCAGGGTGTTGAGATGAAATTGTTATGACTTTGTGTTATTTAGTATATTATCATTATAAGTTCCGTCATATTGTTCTGTGTTCCTTTTCCCTCTCTGTGTCTGTCCTGTGATTCCGTTCTCCTTTTGTGCGATTGTTCATTATGTTCAACTGTGTTTCCCCTCCGGCTGTGTCTCATTGTCTCCTTAAATTAGTGTATATAATCTGTCCTTACCTTCCCTTGGTTGCCAGTTCGTTGTTTGATGTTCCCCTGTGTCACTCGTCCCAGCCTTCTCCCAGTGTTTTGTAGAAAGTAAGTGTATCCTAGTGTTTTCGTTATTCCTTTTTGATCCCCTGCTTTTTCATGGTGCCTTAATTTTTGATTAATATTAAATATTTTAATTGCACCTGCTCTGCCCCGCTTTCTTGTGTGTGCACCTGGGTCCAAGCCTTGCCCCAAGACAGATCGGGAATATTTAGTGGCGTTCTTTCTCCAAAGAACGCCACTGAAGTGGAGGCGTTGTTTGGGAAATGCTTTATGGGAGTTTCTTTCAGAATTTTAGCTGAAATGTAGAAATTTAGGCTGCACTACACATACTGTTCTGTAGGAAAAATGCCCCTACCTGATCCTAACCACTTATGTATTTGAATTTCTCATTCACTGAGATACAGCTTTAAGGCTGTTAAACAAGGCATATTCCAGGTCATAATTTTTATTTCCATGTAGCACACAAGCCAATAATAAATAGAATGTACAGTGTGTACTTATCCTCTGTATTTATGGTGTCAAGATCATTGATGGGACGCAGGTCCATGTCAGTCTTATTCATCACACTTTGCAAGCTAAGTGAGACTTTCCACTAATTAGACATTGTCTTGAGCCATTTCCTCCCGCTCTTGATGTTAAATCGATCTAAATATTTTTATATCTTTGAGTGCCGCACAATAATAGAAAAGTAAGCCAAGTTTTTTTTCCATCTCTCTTTCTCTGGACTTGTATTGAGTACATGGATTGTGTCAGTGGTTCCTTCTGGACTTTGTTACGTGTTCATTAACAAGTACCTGTTGTTAATATCTGTTTGCTTGCTGTTACTTTAAAAAGGTTTAAAACATTTATGGTATTCATAAGGACTGGGCTGAACAAATTCCTAAGGAAACGATTTCTAAGGATTTCTTTTAAACAAAATACTTTTTTTTTTGTCTTTTTTGATGAGGCACTTTTTTTTTTTTTTAAATAAACTTACATCATTTGGTATAAGTTGGACTAGAGAAATGATTTTTGAAAATCATTATGAATCATTCATAAGCAACAATTTAACAATACACCAGAGCACATTGGAAGTTTGTAATGTTCAAAAGACATTGAAAGGTAAGATTGGTTCTTATCTTTTCAAATAGATACACATTCTCTATGTATAGATCGCACAGCCACACAGGTAAAGTGGATAAAGGAGTCACCTCAGAGGATTTCAAAATTGCAGTTTGGCTGAGACACAGAACACAGATCCAAATTTCTGGATATACGTCAGTAAAGGTCTCACTTTCCAAAAATACACGGGTGAGTATATATTAGCATTGAGGATTGATGAAAGTAGAATCCAAACACAGAGAAAAGAATATAAAGACCTAGGAACCTGTCCTTCTGATATTGCTTCAGAGATACTAAAATCAGGGAGATATTGGACAAAGTGTATCCTGCAGAGGTGGAAGCCACAGGCTTCTGAATCAATCTAATTGAAGGAAAGGGTCTTTTCTTTAGAGCCCTGGAGCTCTTTCAAATATTGCTCCAGTGCCAACATTAACAAAAGTGCTTCCTGCTGACTTCTCTCAAACAAAATCCATTCCACCCCAAACTAAATCCCTGAGCTATGGTGATGAACTGGAGTCATAGGGCTTTAGAATGAAAGGTCACTATATTCTCAGACTGGGGAAGTAGTAAGACTCTCTCATGTCAAAATATGTTGTGGCCTATGACAGACCAGAACAAAATTACACATAGGATGGGAGGGCACTGTAGCCTTGACCGCCGCAGTACCAATTCTTTGAAATCTAGATAGATTTATAGAAAAGATAATCCCAAGATAGCGAAAAAAAAAATGGGGGACACATACAATCAATTGATGGCAAAAGAACTGGGAGTTCAAGCATCTCTTTTTTATTTATTTGTTTAATCCAAATACTAATCGTGAGGGATTTAGCTATGGGTGACATGGGTGGCTGCCAGGGGCGTCATTTTACCCACGGCGGTAATCCATAAATTAAAACTTAAAATCTGAATGATGACATAGCTGATGGGTTTTCGATCACATATGCTGCATGTTATGTAAATGTCATGTCGGAGTAGGCGCCCGACCCGTAGTAGTATGGTTGGTGAGCAAACGGATTCCTCTCTGCAGGAGGAAACCTAACGGTCAGACCTGGGACATGTGGAGGGGCAATTGAAAGATCCGAACGTGTAAAGACGGATATACCTGTGTGGACCTGCTGCCATCCGTTCACACACTCCTCGTGCCACGCTGCCTCATCTCCGTCTTCATCCGTTCATAACATGTCATTCCCTATCATATTATGTCTGCATCATACATAACAGGATTTGTGCATAACCGACCAAACCACTGTCTAGACGCACTGGGATTGTAAAAATATTTTGAAAATATGATCGGTGCTCGGTCATTTCAGGGAAAGCCCATCTCGGGTTCAGATCATAAGGGGGCAGAATTATGCCTACTTATTTGTATAACTCTTTCCAAGTGTATGTAATACTGTGTTGGTTACGCTGCTGTGACCAATGGTGCGACAAAATTCAATTTTCTGTCCAACAGGAACAAATATTGGATATAATTAAACATGGTCATGATAAAATGTGTAGGCTGCAGCAAATTTATCATAATCCTTAAACAAATTTGGTTATAAGTGACTCCATAAATGTTTTTTGTGAGCAGATCCTGAGCCTGCTGCAGTGGTGGTCCTATGAATGTTTTACAGGGGTGGCCAGAGCCCAGGAGGGAAAAAGCTATATTTGTACACAGCTTGCAACATTGTCATAATTATTGATAATGAAAAAGTAATTAATTAAAATGTGTATGTTATTAATTAATAAGCTACATTGCATATAAATGCCTGTTAAAGGTTGGTCTCTTTATCTTTTGAAACGAAAGTCTGCTAATATTAACCATTTCAAACAAAGTTGAAAGGCAGGTTCGCCCATGGAGCCGCCGAAACAACAAATGCCTGTGACTATATACTATGTCTTATCAGTTATCACTTAATGTGTGTCAGTGTATTATCTCTGTGCACATTTTATTCCCATAAATCCAGAATACCTGGACTAAGCTATCAAAAAAAAACAACAACAATAGACTTCAAGACTCATGGGGATAACCACAGTACATTTTTTTAAATCCACTGGTAGTTTCAGAGACTGATGCATACGTAGAGTTAGAGATAGGACCATCAAAGGGTAACCAACCTGCGTTATATGTTATCGCATGTCTTTCCTTATAGTCTGACTTAGACATTAAAAAGGTTTCTTTTAGCTAAATACTTAAGATGATACCCTTACCGGACAATGATGGACCACCTCAAAATAATTTAACTGATTTATCTACTTGTACTTAAGCATGACTCAGCTCTGAATCTTCATCCAAATTTTCGTACAACCAAGAATTGTTTTCTGATACCTCTCCCCTGTGCTTAAGGATTCCACTACATGCCTTTTGGATAATAGAAGAAAAACCTTCACTAACATTAGATCCAGAACGCATATTGGGGATTTCTAAAATTCCAGAATCCAGCTCCTGACCCTTTTGCCTACAAGGCAGAGAGAATGTGAATACAGGAGGTGTTGGCTTGTCTCTGCTGAGAAGGAGGAATGATGAAATTGATGGATCTGCAAGGACGGGGCAGAGTTGGGAAGGTGGAGGGTGTGCTTGAATGAACTAAATAATATTAAAAAAAAGACAACAGTTAGATGATGATAATGATGAAGGTGTTATTAGGTAGAGATGGCCGGCTGAACGTTGTGAATGCAAATAACTTAGTGGACAAATAAATAGTATTTTAAGGCCCAAACGTCACCTGAGTTTTGGCCTTTTCTACCTTTTACAATGAACAGTCTCTTCAGTATAAGATTGTTGTCATACACATCAACTGTTCAAAAAAAAGGATGCATCCTTTAGAGCCTTGATGTCTAATAAGAGTCATCACTTCAGTAAGCTACATATTTATCAAAGACAATTCTCTGGCAACAGATTTATTAATTAATTAATTTATATTTTATTTATTAATTCAGAAATATGAATCCTGACTTTGTGTTATTATGCTTCATGCACAAACATAAGGTGTTTGACTTTCCTCATTTTTTTTTTCCATGATGACTTAGCGAGATACTTCTTGCTTCCGATATGATTTGCAGTGCATTATTCTTTTTAATTAGGGGGCAGATGTTTATAAGCCCCGAACAGTAACTCTACATAATACCAAATTTATGTCCAGTTAATCAAAATCCTGTTGGCAGATAATGGCTGCCAGGGGCTCCACCAGGTTGGAAAAAATGTAATTACAAAAGCCTTTTTCTACAGTGCTTGCTAAGGAGTGAAGTTATGCTTGACTTGTTCAAAGGGTTTGAAAACGGCTCATTTTAGATGGATGGTGTGGGGAAATTTCTTAATTTTAAAGTTAACTACCAGACACAAAAATGGACGGCTCCTTAATTCATGTAATTGCCATGTGTGCATGCAAGCATGATTTTGTATTTACTTTTCCCGGCATCATGATAATTATACAATATGTCCTCATGGCATTAGCAACATCAATGAGTATGAGAGTAGATTCTCTGAGCCAATTATTTTAACCTCTGGAGTGTTTAATAAGCATGCCCCATTTCATGGGGTGTACTGAGTTTTTTTCTTTGCATTTTGAAAAAGTTCAATGTTCATATGAGCATTGTGAAAACAATCCTTTTACCTACCCATCCACTTACACTGCAACATAACAGAAAAATACATATTTCATATGAATGTTTTGTTTGAACTGCTCTAGAAGAATTTAAAAGTCTAAGCAGCTCTTTGGGAGGGAAATGCTAACGTCTACATGTGTCTTGGTTGCTTCCGACACAATGGCGGCTCATCTACATTCTTGATCGGACACAGGTTTCATTCCAATTCAGACAGGCTTGGGATTCTTGGTACCGACTCCATGAGTACACTGCTTTGTGAAGCCCCACTGACAAGATTTGTGGACACTTCAAAAGATAGGAATTCGGAATTCCTTATTTACAAGACCATTGCTCCAAACTCCGAGCAATGGATCTTATAACACTGTACTGTTAAAAAAGGATTGGCCTGCACTGAAGTGTAATAGTGAGCTCCTTGCTGTGTTTCCATTCTGAAAGTACAAAAAAAAAAAATTAACAATGGTAACATTTGAATGTAAGTCAAGTCTAATATTTACCATGATCACCATCTTAGTTTAACTTCAGCTCTTTATTATTTAAAAAATAAAAAACATCATTTTAGCTGAGGATGTTGGGATATTTCAATCAGTGGGGGGAGGATGAACAGGAAAATTAGTTCTCACAGCAAAGAATGTGGCATAATTAATTTTGCCATGACAGCTTTGGTGGTTAGTTTTTCCAGGGAGATATTATGAACCATGGTCATGCATTAGCAACAGCAAAATAATTTCTGAAATTTAAACACTGGTGTTGGTGGTGGATGATTCTGCTGACAAATGAGGATGATTAAAGGATGAAGCTGGTGAATCTGTGATGATTGGACATTGATTGGAAGATGGAGGGGCTGGCATTACAGCAGCATGAAGTGCTGATCATCTCTGTATCTCTGCATGTAGCGATACAGAGACGATCATATACTTTAAAAAGACAGCATTAAGATGATCGGTAATTAAATTAAATGTGAATTTATGTCTGAAAATCAGTGTTTTTTGTAAAGAAAGCCCATCCTAGTCAGTAAAATATGAACTTTTAGAGTAAAAAAGGTTATAAAAAGAGATTGATATTCTTGATTTGACACATATTCACCAAAGTTTGACCAAAAAGGGACAACAAGTAAGAAGTTATAACTGAAAAAACAAAAAAAGGCTTGGAGTATATGAATAAAATCAAGGATAATTTTTGTACTGTAACAGATCATATTTTATTCACTTGAGCAGTTTTAATTTTCAATAAAAAAAAAAAGAAAAAACTGTTTTTGGACATAACATCACATTTAATTTGAGGAATTTAATCTGGGAATTTCTTTTACCATGTAGGGGATAGAGGGTTTTTTGGGGATAAACCCTTGTCCAGGATGGCTGCATAGGCTAAGTTTTTAGAAAGTTGCGTAGATTTGTAAAGACAATGACCAGAAGGTGTATACCCTTTTTTTTTTATACAGTATATCTATCAGCTAGAAAGAGCACATAGAAACAAGTTGACCTAGCAACATAATACATTCAATAATACAGTAATTTATTTGGAAACTATTGTCATGTTTGCATTCTTCATCTTCCATATCCTTTATATTGTAAAACTCAAATCAAATTTCCTTGGCACTTAGATGTTGTGCTTGTGAAAACTTAAACCAATAATATAATAATTCATGAGAATGGAGGGCTCATTTGGTTACTTTCTCACAACATTCTACAAGAGATCAATGAGTTTTGGATTCAGATCTTCGCTTTCAGGCGGCTGCCATCCACATAAACAAATGGAAACAGAAAGGCCTAATGCACCATTGAAAGCCAATTAGAAACACATATCCTGTTTTATTAATGTGGTCAATACAGTCCATTAGGCCATGGATTTTAAAGCCACAGAGATGTTTCTCCTCCATTAATATATTTCATCTGACCCATAGCAGACTCATAATCTTATCAATGCTTTTTAAGTCCATGAGTGCAATGTTGTTTTCCACATTTCCCAGAAAGCACAAAAAAAAAAAAAACTAATTGTTAATTATAGACCTATGTTAATTGTAATTATATGAAATTTGTACAATATTTATATGTGGCATGTTTAAATCATGATAGTTCAGAAGTGTACCTTAAGACAAGACCGACGGTCTACCCTTATGTCTTTCAACCAATTAAGAGGCAGGAAATGTTAGAACTTTTGCCCAATTCATGGAAATGGCTTGTAAATGTCATGCCACTTCTAAATAAACTGAAGAGTTCTTGTAGTGTACATTAAGGCATTTTTTAATCACACACACAGGGTTAGGGCTCACAATCACAATGCCAGCAAAGGAAATGTTGAAAGTGCCCAGAAGCAAAGATGTTATGGTCAGCATCATACCACCATAAATGTTATTTGTTACATTATAAGCTCTAATAGAATGTAGGGGTTCTCCCGGCCCAAATTTTTATAGTCATAAATGAACAGAGAGGGATATATAAACCACTGTCTTCATTTGAGAGCTATCCAAAATCTTTCAGAGGTACAGATGACAAAAAGTTGTTATCTCCTATAACAACAGTTGACAGTTGTTATAGGAGATTGACTCATACTTGCTATTATACTGTTGGAATGGGCTGTTCAATAGGCTATTAAAAACTGCCATGTACAATTTTGATTGAAATGTTTTCTGTGAAGAGCAATAACATTCACCTTTTTTATATTTCAGGTGACAAGGTTCCAAGAAAAAGCAGTATTTCCAGCTAACTTTAGAAGAAGGCCGGTGTAGTTCTTTGTGCTTGTGTCAAACCATTCCCTATGACAGTAATGGTTCCTTAAAAGCCTGGCAGAAGTGCATTCCCTTTGCTTTATGACAAGGCTGAGCAGCAATGGCCATAGCCCACCTTGTCCTACAAGCACCCTCTCACAGATGCATGAGGTGGAGTATGTCTCGATTCACAGAGACTTCATGCAGTATGAAGAGGGTCATGCCCTTATTTCAAGGGTCTGTAGTGATTAGATGAGAATGTCCACTTTTTCCTTTCATCGGTTTTGTATCCTGATTTCCAATGCAAAAAAGAATAAGGCCGATCAAATTGGGAGATAAGACAATGAGCCTATTTATTCAATATTCACCACCAGCTTCAGTCGTATCTGATTCTTTTAGGAGCAAGAGGACTAAAACAGAATTTTGTCTGGAGAAAATTGCTCCTCTAATGGAATATTGCAAATCATTCACTCTCTTGATAAAATCTAATAAACATACGATTTCATGAATGACAAAATAATGGATTCTTTTGATGCATCAGTTGCAATGATTTATTTGTTTTCCGGATAAAAAGTCACTAAATAAATTGAATTTTAGCTGAGCATAACCAACATGATACAGAAAAATAGGCGAAGAGTGATCACAGTATTATAGTGAAAATGTTCAGCTTGCATGCCTTCCTCGGCACAAATTCTGGAATGGGCAAGGTTTGACCCAAGATAAACATGTACTCCCTACCATTTGCATCGCATAAACCCATACATCAGTGGTAACACTGGAAAGATGAGTGCCATCGCCTGCAATGCCACTGATGCATCTTGTTCAGTGGCCAGACACACAAGAAATCAGCAATAGTTCTTCCTCAACAATGCATTATCCATTAGAGATAATGGAAAATAAAAGTCGGGACTCCTTATTAAGCATTATTCATATTTGATATACATTCACTAAAAGGAAATTAAAAAAATATTTGAATTATTTACATCTAATCCAAACAAATAGTTGCTAAAAAAGATCTTTTGACCATTCAAAATCTTGAATTAGTTTTAGTAAATTTTCAAAGCACTGACACAAAAAGCCATGGTAGTGATTATAAATATTGTTACGAACTGTGTTTGGGGTTTAGCTTGGACCCAGGTGCAGACGCAAGACTGTGTGGCAGAGCAGGTATAATTAAAATATTTAATATAAACCAAAAAAGAGGCACGAGGACAAAGCAGGGGATGAAACAGGAATAACAAAAAAAACACTAGGATTCACTCACTTGGAGAAGGCTGAGACGAGCGATGACACAGGGGAACATCAAACAAAGAACTGGCACAGGAGGAAAGGTGAATACAGATTATATACACTGACTTAACGGGACAATGAGACACAGCTGGAGGGGAAACGCGGTTGAACATAAAGACCAATCAAACAAGAGGAGAACAGAATCACATGACAGACACAGAGAGGGAGAAAGGAACAGAAGTGAAACACATAAAGACTACACTAGGAAGGACCAAGAACAATGAAGAAATGAAGAACAATAAACAGATAAACACAAACCAAAATGACGGAACTTAACAATAAAATAATAATAAATAAACACAAAGTCATGACAAATATTAGGGGAAAATATTGTGATTAACATTAATATTCCGCAGTAAGAGAGCCCATATTTCAATTGGTTTCTCATTATTTATGTAATATAAACAGTCTAATCAGGTTCATGTTAGTTGAAAAGTCAAAAAGACAATGAACTGACAAATATTAATACATGTTAAATAATCATTGCAATAATTTAGATTAAGACAATGAGTTGTTAATCCTTATTTAGTCATCAAAGTATGGAGAGAGAGAGAGGGAGAGGGAGAGGGAGAGAGAGAGAGAGAGAGAGAGAGAAAGAACCAGGCAACGTTCCAGTCTGCAGTAACCTTGATGACACCCTTCATTACTTTGCGCAGGCTGACATCCTGACAGAGACATGCGGCACCAGATGGAGGGGAGGGACACACCACAGTTCCCACCCTTCACTTGTCCTTTGAAGAACAGCAACAAGAAGGAAGTTGAGGATAGGGGAAAAAATGAAGGTAAAGAAGTTCCGTTGGTGCACAGCTTGACTGACACTGCACCGGCTCAGCTCTGCCAGGCTGCTCTTGTCCTTGTGCTTTGACAGTAGGTGGTCTAAACTCTAGCCTAACCTTGCCATATCTCTTCCCTGTTACTATTCTGCATGAATCAGAAGGACCCTCAATCCAACCCCTGCATAATTTGTGAACAACCCCCATAGAGACGTCAACGCCAGTATGCCTTATCAAACACGTAAAAATTCCAGCAAATTCCCAAAGATAACAAACAGCAATTTGTAAAGAGAAACATCCTAAATAAACTATAATTTTTATATTGGTTATGGTCATAGATTATCATAAAATAACCTTTGATGTATCCAGCGCATATTCAATCCTTATTTGCGTTGTGGAAACAAGAGCAACTATGAGCAGAAAACACAATATTTAAAAGGTGTTTGAAGACAGTTTACTTCAACTGACTATTTGGGTTTGAATGTTACAATATGACAACAGTCCCAGTGCAGAGGGAGACAGACTCATGGTGAACTGATCAAAGGTGGGGTTGCAAGCAAATCCTCTTTAAGAATATGGTAGTTTGCAGAGGGCTGCCCAGCCTCTTTGTCTTCATGGCAGCCCTTTGATGAGATCCCCCTGGGTGATTCACTCTTACTTACAGAAGTGCACAAGGCTGTTAAGAATTGGATCAAAACAGATTGAGAGGCACCGAGAGGACGAACAGGGCAAGGGATTAAGAATGGGAGATAGATGGTAATAATAGAGAAAATGGTGCGTGAAAAAGAAAGAGAGGGAGCATGGAACAGACAGAGGGGAGACATAAAAAGGGAGGACTTAAATATTAAGAATTCCTGTCATATTTATCACTACATCATGTCACATTGAGAGATACATTTTTTTTTGTATTTAATGGTCTTGTAATGGATTACATAACATGAATTGTGTAATAAATTTATCAATTGTGATTCGGTCATGCTCACCCTGACTTGGTAACAAATCTGATGTTAATTTAGGTAAACCCTTGTCTTACATTTCACCAGTCCTGGCATGAGCTTCTCTGGTCATCGTCATTAGAGTGGATTGGCTGAATGGTGGGGTGAATCAAAAAGGTTTTCTTTTTTTATAAATGTTAAGTGGAAATCTATGTAAACAATTGTGTGTGGAAAAAGCTGACGAATTTTAGGGTATTTCAAAAACATTTATTCACTAGTGGTGGAGTAATTAGTAGTTAGCTTTCTTTCGGAGCAGGTTGTACAAAATTTTCAGTGATGATTAATTGAAAAGGGTAATATCCATCCATCCATCTAGCTGCTCCCACTCTCTGAATTAGGTTGAGATGGCAGCAGGATGAACAGAGAATTCCTAATATTTTGCGACCAACAACACTTTTCAGCTCATTCGGGGGGATCCCAAGGCAAGTCAAACAAAATATGAAATTCTGCCAGTGAGTTCTACGGCTACCCTGAGGTCTACTCAAAATTGGACATGCCTCTTAACATGAAGGAGCAGCAAGACAAGTCCAATGTCCAAACTCATCAACATATCTCTCAGGCTGAGCCCAGTCACACTAGGGTAGAGGCTAATTTTGGCCACTTGTACACCACATTCTCATTCTTTCGGTGACTACAGCTCATGACTATCAGCGAGGGCTGGTACACAGATTGAATAGTAAATCTAGAGATTTACCTTACTGTTCAGTTCTGTTCTCACCATAATGGCCCAATACTTTGCCCAAATTACTGCTGATGTGGCACCAAAACCCATATCCATTTCCTGGTCTACATTCCCATCACTCATGAATAAATCCTCAAGATTACTCACCCACAACCAGGAGAAAGCATTCCACCATTTTAAAACAGAAACCATGCACATATGCACATAAATGTGTCCTACTCAAACACTTCCGATGTCTTGTTGCTATGGCAAATCATTTTTCGTAACGAAACGCAGCGTGCGTGTGCTGTGCTGATGGATGCATTGGTTTGACCCTCTCGGCCACCAAAATTTTCAGAAAAATGTTGTGATACATCTTTCTTAACTGTATCAGACTGAACTGTTATTTTCCGAATACTTGGGACTTTATTTGATTTTCTTTGAATTATTTTCAATATTTATTAAACAACATATTTAGTCAGAGTTAAGGTCCAGTAATAACACATATTTGGTAAAGGTAGTATAAGAGCCATGCTTAGTCAAATAGATCCATCAATAGTGATAGTGTCTACAATTTCGTTCTGTATTATTTGTCTCTTCATTTTCAGCAAACTGTAATGGATTGTGGCTTTTGCAGATCTTTTTTCTTAATTTGTAGCATACGCATGTTGTGAAATTGATAGCTGCAGTGCGTCGGCCTTCGTATCAAGCAGATTTTGATACCAAAAGTTCCTAAATTAAGTAATGTTGCTGAGCATCAGCTTTATGTACATTGTCACCAGATACATTTTCATGCAGCTTTAATTATTAATTAATGATTCCTTGTTACGTGCGGGACATAGCAGCAACAACAAATACTGTCAGTCATCTGGTTAAGATACCAGCATAAACTATTTCACTGAAAACATCTTCCACTTCAAAAATGAAGTAAATTCACCTTGGATAACTGAAAAAACTAATACCCTCATTGGGTCCTCTGAGGATTTAGATATCGGTATGCATTTTTTTTTGTCTGTAATTGTTTTGCGTGCTGATTGCCTTGACTTTGAGCTTCAAACAATGAGCCACCAGAGACTGAAACACAGGGCCGAGTGTAAAATTCTCAACACTGGATCCTGTCACTCCAATCAGTCCCCCATAGCATAAATAGAACATATATGTTGCATATTTTATGTATATTGCATGAACATAAAAATGCACCATGGTCCGTCTCTTCTGCTTGTTTGAAAGCATTGTAGTATTTCCTCATATCAATGATTGGCAGCAGCAATGTTTCTTGGCTGCTTCATGAGAGACAAGGGTTACATATTAAACATGCTGCATTTTGTGGCAGATGGGAAAACTGCATGCTGTCCCCATTGGGGGTCATCTAGCTGCCCTCTCTCGCAATGGTGACTAGGTTGAACTCTGAATGTACTCATATATATATATATATATATATATATATATATATATATATATATATATATATATATATATATATATATATATTGTGTTCATTTCATGTTAAACAATTTTTTGTTCCCGGCCAATTTTTGGTTCCCGGTCAAAAATGACCGCCCCATTAAGACTGGAATTGGAATTATTGGAATAAAACATATATTATTACTTCTTGTTGTGTTAGATTTTTTTTTTTATCAACATAAGTTATTGTGAACACACAAGTTTTGAACTTCTATTTTATAGTCATGGCCTGTATGTCTCATTGATCTGAGCTTACATATCTTATAAATGCAGATTTTTAGTTAGTTCTAAAAAACAGAATTCATGGATTATTTTGACTATAAGAAATAATTAGATGAAATTTAGTATACTGTTTATCACAGACTACTTTGGGTCAAAGTTACCAAGTACATTTGTTTTGAAACCATTCAAAATTCTTATACAGTCACATAAAGAAACACCTGTCGTGTTCCCGGTCAAAAAAGTCCAGGAAGATTTTATATGTGTACAAAGGAAATTATCCCTGACAATTTCATTATATTCCAAGAATTGATTATTGACCATTACCATTATTGACCATTAAAGAACAACTAACAAGAACAATAACATTACAATGTTCATCAGTCTATCAGATGTGTTTTTGCCAGATAGCAGCAAATCACACGTGACAACTTGTGAAATTTCTGGAGGGACATGGTGGCCCAGAAACTTGACCGACCAGACCCTGCATCCAATAAATTGCCCATGTATGCTTTGATGTCTGTCTGGGTTACCTCCTTCAAATTGTCTTTGTAATTCCATTTCTCCTCCAAGTTGGTCATGTTTACCACTATGGTTTCGATGGACTCAGGAACAGTTTGAAGTAGGATTTGATGTCATCAATCTGGGATACGGCATATTTTGTAGGTCCTGGGGTCATCCTTATGACATTTTCAGCTGAAAGCCTACCTTGGTTCTCAGGTGGGGATAAAGACCAGAATAAGTTCCCATTCTTTGACTTGAATGTGACAGTAGCCTCAGCATGGCCATCTTCTTCATCATTGGATTCTTCCCCATTATCTATATCTTGGTCTGGTTTATATTCCGTGTCGTCTTCAGCTTCTGACACTTCCTCCTCTAATCAATCCTCACTGTCGGTTTCCTGGCCTCTCTCCTCCTCACCAGCGTGATGATCTAATATTTAATCAAGAGCCTCACTTACGGTATATCAATCTGCCATGGTGTTGCCACACAATTAACTTTAGGCAAGGCCTCAAATAAACAGTATATACCAAAGCTACGAGAAAAGTTCAGTATTATTGAAACTATGTTGCAGCTGTCTGTGAGAACTGCCAACAGCCGTTGTTCCCGAGGGAGAGAGACTCTACCTAGCAAAGGTTCCAGTAGTGGTTACCAGGGAACACAAGGTGTGTTTGTGCATGTGTGTGTGTGTGTGTGTGTGTGTGTGTGTGCTTGTGTGCACGTGTCAATCTGACAACTGAGGATGTACCTGAGCTCAGTTTTTTACACTAATTGTAGTCTCCCCCATTCATTTCTAAAAACCGGTCATTTTTGACCGGGAACACCAAGAGTGTAGTAGTTGAATAAAACACACAAAATTGTATGCAAATTAATACAATTTATTTTTTGTGTTGAAATCCTCTTTGTGTACAAAGTCATGGAATTTTAAGTCATTCTGATCAAATTAACTTCATTTTTATAAAACTTTTAAATCGGTCAAATTTCACCGGAAAACCGCATGAGGGATATATATATATATATGTATATATATATATATATATATATATATATATATATATATGTATAGACAATTCATGCTCTTTTCAATATGTTATGACTTGTCCTTAATTATTATTGTTTAACCTTGAGCATAGTTCACTTGCATGGAGGATTAACGTTGCTTACAGGGGAATTAATATTGATGAAAGTTAAATTAATTTTTATCTCTAACTGTAATCAATCTGGATGTACAATGATTAATATGCATGATATAAAAATGGCAGATAGTCATTAATTAGAAGTTAGCCCTGAATTTCTTTGTAGCACAATAAGCCCTTTGCCTTACTTGTTATGATGAAGAGGGCTATGTAACGCTTTCAGTTTCTACTTAATATTTAACATAAAACTCATAAGATGCCCTTGTATATAATGCAAAAATACCTTAATGACATAACATCAAAACAAAAGCAAATGACTGAGGTTGCTAAGCAACAAGCTTCTTAACTGTTACTTGAAGGTAATAGAGAAATCCCACCATCATTACTTGATAGTTAAGCCAGAAAGCTTGTAGGGTCTGATGACATTATTGCAAGATCTTTAACTCTGATGTGAGTAAACTAAATACAAATTACAGAATGGCCCAATACTCCCAAACTAAAATAGGGTTTGCTTGGTGGAAGGAGATTAATTCATCTGCATTTGTGATGCCAGAAAGTATCATATTCACATAGATAGCAGCAATACATTTCTGAGGCACTTTCTGTACATAAGAAAAATATTTTTAGAACCAAATGAAAATTCTTTTTGAAAAAAAAAGGAAAAGAAAAGGAAACATTTTCCCAGGTTGGTGAAAGAAGCTGCAAAAAAGAAAATCAACTAATCAGTTAACACATTCAATTGTGGCTGAATTGCACATTGCATTTAAATATTATATTTACATGTCTAATTTTAAATATATTGCTTTGAGTTATTGTAAGGAAATAATAAAAACATATTGTATTTATTTTGAAAACAATTGTAAAATATCAGTCTTCGCCAATGCTTTTCCCTTCATGCAGGTTACCGCAGTATCATTTGTTCATATGTTCATTTAAGAGTCCGATGTTGGCTTTTTTTTCTTCATATTTAAGCAGTTCATTGAAGCAGTTGATTTGAGCAATTGAGTTAACATGGCCATATAATTAACATTATTCACGTTAATGTTAGAAATATGCCGATTAAAATTGTTAATTGTCGAACAATTGCTTACATTAGTGTGTTGATGCCACCAGTACTTCACCTGAAGTTAAGCTTTTTACCTCTCGTCATAAAGACTGGACTGATGGTAGATCACGTGTCCTGCATAAGGAAGACGAAAATTCGGCAGCTCTGCTAAGGACACTGAAGTCATCTGGAGAAAGCAACGACCAAGTGTTAGCATTTGCTCTGTTTTATGCTAAATAATAAACGAGAAAAGGCACCCGGAAAGCGCAAAGCCCCACCAAGGCACAGTGGTACCCTAGGTAGATATTAATGTGATCAGAAATAATTAAATAGCTTTATTTAGGAAAAATATAAATGAAGCTATTTATATTATATTATATTATATTATATTATATTCCTGGAGTAAATTAATCTATGGACATGTAGTTATGGGCGTAGTTATGTTATTTTATTTTAGATGTTATGTTGTTTTATTTTAGATGTTGAAACACACAACTATCACAATAATCTCTAGGATATATCAAAACACACCTCTTGATAAAAAATACATGCATTTAAAATGCGACATCGTTTAACATTTAAATTTGTCTATGGACACAATTTCAAGAGTCTATGCTCCAAAAGACTTAGTTATTTATTACATTTATTTCATATGCTGTGAAATCTAACATCACCAAAATGTAATCATCTTTTGGAAATGCCAAAACCTATGTGGCAACCTATGTAACCTCTTACTAATAAAGAGACAACAGACAAACGCAGAGGGGTGAAAACAAAACCTCCTTGGTAGGGGCAAAAAAGAAAAAAGAAGCTAAATTGAGTCATCAGGACTTGCCTGCCTACCTAACTATGTCAAGATGTGACATAGCTAATGTGAAATTGTAATTTGAGTCAAATATATCAACATTAAAAGCATTTCATATTAAATTTGATTATTTAAAAAAACTGATGAAAATGTGAATACCTTGGTATTTTCTCTAAATATACATACCTTTTGGCAGCTGCATTGCCATCAAAATCATACATATTCTTATTTTCTTATAAGTTTGGTATCAGCACAAACTATTTTTTTCAGCAAATCGTAATTTGTTTAGCAGAAGATTCGTCACCGTAGCCAACAAAATAAGGGCAGAGGTAATCCCATTGATTAGTGTCGCGTGTACTCTGCACCTCTCAACAATGAGGTGAGCATGCCATCCTATTAAAATTAATTAATTACATTTAGCCATTGGGGAACTATTTAAATTTGTAAAAATGACCCTGGGCCAGGCAAGGTTAATTGGGCATTTAGTTCTCAGTGCTATCCTCAATACCCAAGAGGCGCTTAGCCCTAAAACAGAAGCAGGACTTTATTGAAAGTAGCACATTGACCCCTCTAAAAGACAATAACTGCTTTTCTTGTCTTTGACCCGGACCCGTCCTGATACTGATAATTTAATACGTATGGATGTGCTACATAATCTCGCTCCTTTCTGAGTCAATCCCTTGAAAGGTGTTCTTGGCTTTTGTGGCAAACCATGATCATAGTGCGTGTGTGTTTGTGTCTCTCCCCTGACAGAGACAGATGGAGTGGGAGCCCCCAGATTTACCAGAGGAAGCAGTTAGTAGAATATTGTCAGGGGAGAGCAGGCAGTTTCTGAAGTACAGCTTTCAAGTCACAGCCATCAATCTCGCCAGTGCCTGTCTGGATAAAGCTGACTGGAGATCTAGTTTGTTAGTGTTTATATTGTGTGTTATGTTACACTTTTTTGGGGCACCAGAGAAAACACAGCCAACAGCATCCTCATTCAAATAGCTAAGTAGCAAAGGTGAAGCTGTCGGTCATGAGTATGTAAATAAATTTCCCAATTCTGTCACTCAAACAGTAAAACTAGGGCAGTGAGACTGAAAGTCCTGCATTACTGAACAGCCCCTTAGGGGTATCTGTAGGGAGATATAGCTTGCGGTATCGCCATGTCAAACACATTTGACTGTAAATAGCATGATTTATATATTTAGATGGAAACCCACTGTTAATCCTTTCAAAATACTTATATTGCAACTTTTATAATAACAGGGCAAAATCTTAGCTTTTCTTTCTGTATTTCACAGAGTGGTTGCTTGAACCTAAGACGAAAAAAAAACAATAAGTCACACATGAGGGGCATTTTATAATAATCATTGGTAGGATATGTGGGAATGAGGAGCAGTGTTGATTCAATTACTCACTCATTAAGACTGCTTTATGCCCAATGTTTAAGGCATATGAGAATATGGATTGAGATTACCCTCTATACTTTACATTCATTTTCTATCTTTTTGCATTTTGGAGAACTTATGGATATGGATAAAACTGACAAAAGGAGCAGTGCCATTCAAAATGATTGGGGGGGATTAAAAGAGAAAAATAGCTGGAGTGCCGTTGGTGTCCCTCAACTACTGATTGATGGGAAAATTGATGAGTAAAAAATTGCTTAAAAAAATTCAGATTCATACAATTTTTGGTGGTTTGAAAAATTAAAGCTTTTAATTCAAACTGCTAAAGACATTAAAGGACACACGACAAGGATGGTGTAAACTGATACACATTGGTGTTTTTTTTGATGTTTCCTGTCCCATCAATTTTGAGGTCTTTAACTTTCTACAATCTATTTTTGTTGTTATCAAAACATTTGACTTTCCACAGACATCATGTGGATCTATCTATGTCAACATTGAGGATGCATAGAAGTATGTGGTCACTTAGATAGAGAATGTTTGAGCAGACATTTCTGTTTCATATGTATATTGATATATTGAGTATAAATGAGGTTTTAAGAGTCTTAAAACGGTTAATATTAGTATAAACAGTGGTTTGTAAAATATACACAGTTGATGTTATATTTGTATGGTACCATAGTTTCTTAAATGTAGGAGGACTGAATGGAAAAAAATCCCATTCAGTCAGTTTTCTCAGGAAAAGGTTTCTTCTTTATGCATCTTGGTTAGTATAAGCATACCTGTACTGACATGAGGTGATGGGAACCCTTCCTTTACAGAATAACTGCATATTAACTATTATTATTTGACTATTCTTTATTCAGACTCTCATACATAGAGTAAATCACATATTCTGCGGTTCATCATCCAGCAATTCACAAAACTTTTTTGTAGAGAATTTAATTCCTTAGTAACACCAAGCTGCAAGGCAGTGATCCTGGAAATGCCATTTGTTTCTAATTCTTTCCCACCAATCGGCTGTTCACAAGCCACTGAGTCCAATATAAAAGAGGTGACGGCGCTCTCTTGCAATAAAAATGAAGTTTTTAAATTCCATTATCATCATTATTGTTGATGCTCCTGCTGTACAATGTACCGCTTTTGCAGTTTTCCAAATCTGATTGGACCATATGGCTTCTGGGACCATGGCTATAGATGTGATATTGGAAATAAATGTCATGTTCAGTACATGAGATGAAAGTACAGCAGTAGAGTAACCTCAATAGGACCAATAGAGGAATTATATTTTACCAAATATGTTCCCAAACCAACCACAAATGGAACGCAGGAAGACATGAAATAATTCGATTTGGACAAAGAAAGGGAAATGATATAGAGTAAAAGTAAAGTAAAACCAAATGACTTTTAATTTGTTGCTTATAGCAGTTGCCTGTCTGGGCCAGCTAGACTTTATTTGCTGACCTAAACATTGTCAGAATAAGAAAAGTACATTTTCATAATTTAATACAAGTTTTACTAAATGTAGAGGTACAATTATATGCATTTTAAATGCTCCCATCAATCTATTAATGCCATCTTATTGCTTCTCTCCCTGGTTTCTTCCAATGAATTCATATTAATTAGAGCTTTGTCTTATCCACTGAGATTTATCCACTGTTGTTTACCTGTAAAGAAATCTACTCTGAGACCTTTAGATTTCTGAATTAATCCCTCCCTGTAAAAAAAATTGGAAAATCTTTGTTGACACTTTGAATTTGTCATGTGAGGCCTGTTTTTTGACACACACAGTCTTTCCAGCATGTCTGTCCATTGTGTCAGTATTAGGTATGTGGAAGTCCATTTCCTGTTTCAAGTTGAACATGCATCAAATTTACAAACTGGAATGTTTGGCAGTGATCTTCCCAGTATACATTGCCCCTGTTCAGCGGACATTTTCAGCCTTAAAACCAACTAAATCTAATTGGAAAAATAGGACAGGGCAGCGGAGGCTGTCCACTGGCTCCGAGTCAATGTCAAAGGAACTTATAATAACAGAATCGCACCGTTGTCCTATACAACAATGCCATTAAGCTATATAAACTGCTCATAAACTGCTCAAAACAATTAAGTGAACACTTAAATCACAGTCCGTATCTCAGTGAAAGAAACATTTAAGTTGAAAATCTTTATTGATACACATTGCGTATTTTGTTTAATACAAGATTATTCAAGAACGATCAAGGGAAATCAAAATCATTGAACCAAAAAGGGTAACTGATCCAACTGATAATTTGACCCAGGAGTGTGTTTTAGCTGTTGATGAGATGGAGGATGGTGTCCTGGGAGAAGTCCTGGATAAGGGCTCCTGGACAGTCTGTGGTCAGTGATGGTGGCGTCTGATGCAGCGATACATAACGTCTCAGATGTTCTCAGGTGGATTCAGGTTCGGGGAACATAAGGACCAGTCAATGGTATGAATACCTTCATCCTCCAGGAACTGCCTACAAACTCTGTAGAGGACGTTGGGCCCTCATGCCACCCTCATGCAGTCTGTTGCTGAGATTTGTCAGAAACATCACAACACTAGGGCTCTGGAGGTAATTTGGTAGGGAACTGGCAGTGTTCCTCCTGTTCCTCCTCACACTGAGGAACATATATCAGTCTGGCTGCTGGGTTGTTGTCCTTCTACAGAGCTGCACAACTCTCTTCATTTAACAGCCACTCTCCTTACATCTCCTCTATGCTCTTGAGACTGTGCTGGGAGACACAGCAAACTGTCTTGCAACTGCACGCAGGGATAAGCCATTCTGGATGAGCTGGACTACATGTGCAACATCAGTGGGCTGCAGGTACTGCCTCATGTCACAAGAGGTGACAAAGACACCAGCAGAACATGAAACTAGAGAAGAGTCAGTCAGGAAAGATAAGTAGAGGGAAATGGTTGTGGCCACCACCTGCAGAACCATTCCCTTTTTGGGGGTTGTAATGCTTTTGCATCTCCATTGCACCTGTTGTCACTTTCATTTACACCAAAACAGGTGAAACTGATTCACAATGAATTGTGCTACCTCAATGGCCATATTGATATCCTTGAAGTTTACCTGGCTTGTAGTCAGACTGCGATTATGAAGTGTTCCCTTAATTCTTTTGACTAGTGTATGTCCCTGAAAATTTGTGGATATTATGGAATTGTCATGGCTGTGTCCACTTCTGCCACGTCCGCAGCAGATCTGTCATGTTAGCGTGGTGACTGAGAAACTGTTATGTATCATTTTCAAATTTTATACCCACATATACTTTAGTGTCAGGAAGGACTGGATTGCTGTTGGGAAAGGTTAGTTATATGTTTCGGCAGTAAGGATAGTTTTATCACCGAGAGTTTTCGGGCCATACTTTCTCAACCGTTGTGACTGTGATTGGTCGTCTGTCTCTATGTGTGTCAGCTCTGTGATTAGTGGTTGACTCACTCACCGTAAACCCTGCCTCTCGCTGAATGTCAGCTTGGACAGGCTACAGCCCCCTGCAACAGCAAACACGATGAATGGTTATGGATAAAAAATGAATGAATTAATAAATCCAATTTAGTCCAAATTTGGTGCATCTGAATAGATTCAGGTAGATCTATCTCTTTAACATCATTAGCAGGACCATTTCAAGAAAAAAGCAAATTTTCTTACACAACTTCCCAACCGCTGTTCCAATCTAGTCAAATTTGGTGAATATGACTTGACTCGAGGAGATCTATCTTGTTTATTTCATATCTTACTACAGAAGTTGTATATTTTACTCACTAAGAGTACCTTTTTTATGAGAAATGTTGTGGCAGTTATTTCAGATATATATATACATCCTTTATCTGCAACCATTTCTCCTGGTCAGGGTCATGGGGGGGTGGAGCCTATCCCAGATGGCATTGGGCGAGAGGTTAGTTACGCCCTGGACAATTGCCAGTTCATCACAGTGCTGACAAATAGAGATAGACAACCATTCATGCTCACATTCACACTAATGGTCAATTTGGATTCGACATACTCACTTATACTGCATGTCTTTGGACTGTGGGAGGAAGATGGAGTACCCAGAGTGAACACAGGCAAAGAGGAGAGGACACGCAAACTGTAGTCCCTCATGCTTTTGACTTCAAAAATTAACCACAGAGGACATGCACAAATATTTGCTCAAAAAATAATAAATGTACTTTTGTTCTGCTCCTCTTGTTCAAAAGTACAACTATGTCATAAATGTTCTGACGAGGCATGCAATTAGTATTAGTAACAAAGTTGTCCACCAGAGCTGTCTCCTCTAAATTCAATGCTAATTTAAGTTCTCCATCCCTCCAGTGTCAAAGAAATGATCATTACATCAAACTGGCCTCACAACCGCAGACCTTGTGTACCCAGACCAGGCTATGACCTCACCTGGCTTCTTCACCTGCATGATCATCTGAGAACATCCTTCAAGACAGCTGGCACAACCAAGAGAACATCTTGGAGAAGCTCATCTGTGTGCTTGTTGTTCTTGTTGCTTGACTGCAGTTCATCTTCATAACCCGGTTGAGTGGGCAAATTCTCGGCTTTGATGGCATCTGGCACTTTGGAGATGTGATCTTTTCACAGATGAATCCTGGTTTACATTGCAGCTGGCAGATGGCAGACAGAGTGCATGGTCTCATGCAGCTCAGCAGCTTGCTTGTGAGTGCCCCATGGTGGTAGTAAGGTTGTTGTACGGGCTTACTACCACCATGCATCCATGTCTGTTGTCATTTATTGACAACAGACATGGATGTATTTAATTAATCACAATTTGAAAGCAAATAGATACCATGTGAAGATCCAGAGACCAATTGTTTTATGTCCATGTGATGCTATCACCTTTAGTTACAGCAAAATAATGCATACTCAATTTTGCAGAGATCTGCACAAAACTCCTGGAAGCTGAAAACATCCCAGGTCCTCTAGTATATTTCCTGGATACTTAAACATCATCCATTTAGTATGTGTTGGGTTGCCCTGGACAACATGCTGTTGAAGATGTTAGCAAGTCCCTACCAATAAAGTTATCATAGTCAGTCAGAAGAACAGATGGTGAGGCATTGTTGCTTTGCAACTAATAAGTAATTTACTTTCTACTAGCATCACTATGCAGCAACAGCCAACAATGTTTACTAAGGCTAGTGTGTTAGATGTTGCGCTTGTGTCTCTTTCTTGTTCTGCCACAAGCGTGATAATGACGAGAATGCAGGGTATCAAAATATTATTTTTCAGGTTTTCGGTTGTTAAATGAGGATTTGAAGGGTTCAGCTACAGATCCAGGTTTGCATATACTTATATGGCATCAAAACATGTCAGCTTTTGAAGAAAAAAAAAATCACAGATAAGGTATGATTTTTTTGCTTTGAAAAGCTCTTTTGACACATTATTTCATGTTTCCTTTGCAATTTTTTTTATTTTAATTCGCACCTAAGGGTAATTATAAATAACACAGCTGAATTCAAATCATTATAATAAAAAGACAGGAAAATGTACCAGTTTCCACATCCGACAGAACTGCATCACTAATTCTTCTCGCTCTGAGCCATTTGACAACATGTTGCACCTAAAATACTTTATGCTGTTTTTTGTGTGGCTTGTCACAAAATTCACTGTGTAGTATGCCCTTAATATAGGCACTCACACATTTCTGTCAACCACAGCTGTTAACAAGATTCTAGAATAGAACAACAGCCTTGAGGTGTTTGTGGTGTAGTGTCTTCAATTATCAGGAGAGCTACCTGCCAGGTTATGTCTAATTCTTTGCGAGGCGAGAGTGTACACTAACAAGTGTGATTTTTCCTGTCAGCTGTTTCTCTGCCCAGAGGAACGTACCAGCACACAATGAGTTCACCTTTTCCTTGTTAATGCGCTTCATTTAGTTGATATTTATTTAACTGAGGTTGGATTCTTCCACACATTTATTATACGAGTTGGGACATTTTTATCGACCCCTTTCTTATAATTCTAGCGTGCTTTACCTGACATCTGGAGGCTCTTCTGTCAGTATTTATTGGACATTATTGTGTACGACCCAAAAAAGGCTATCCACAATAATGCAAAATAATCCACAAAAAGGTGGCTACAAACAAACACAGTTGTTATTCAGTATGCATTGCGCAAGGTCATTCCAAAAACATACAAAGGGATTTGAAAGTAGGCAGAATCGCACATTTGTGGATTGTTTCTGGTCATTTTGTCAGCCATGTGACATTATACCCTCCAAAGCATTATTGTCCAATTCATACTGCAGTATTGGGTACAATAAAGTTAACCTGTCTCTTTCAGTCTTTTTAAGTACAAAGCAAATCTGACCCTAGTATAAAGGCTCACTGTGTTTAATTTTGCAGAAGTTTTGGAATAGCCTGGCCAGCATTGTATTTCTTTCTTATTAAATGTTTTTTTAATAATTTAAATTTAATTTAAAATCGCCTTTAGAAACATCTGTCTCTGTGAGAGACAAAAATCGCATAAAGAGTATCCACACTGACAGGAAACTTCTGTTCCTCTTCGAAATTATACATTTTTATCAGAAATTGCAACTAACACAACCGAATGAAAGTTGGCAAACCGGTAGTCGGGTCTTACCAAACATTTTTTTTATAATTTGTTGGCATTTATTTGCATAATTTGCTTCCTTTGTTAAGACTATACTTCTGTAATTACGAAACTGTATCACATTACTTGATTCTTGATTGGCGTTTGTTTTTCCACAAGTTATATAAACCAAGTTTCAACAAATTAAATAAATTAGCTATGCTGCAGTCTTATAGATTGGCAGTGTTCAGCAAGGCTGAAGAATTGTGTGTGGAATTTATTGCTGATTTTGACCATATTATGACCCTTACATGTAATATCACTTTAACTTCTGATAATGAAGGCTTGGTACCATTATTTGTAAGGGATCAAGAAGATACACAGATACAAATTGGAAATTGTTTTCGACCGTAAAGATTTGAGTGTACCTGATTGCGTGCCTCTAGTAGTTCAAAATGTGTCATAATCTGGTTGATGGTCAACCAGATTTGAGATTTGATCCAAATGTAAAGTGCATTATAAATTAAATGTATTATTATTATTATTATTATTATTAATCAATTTTCTGAAGCTCCATTGCATCAGCAGTATCCACTTAGTAAAATCTCTGTGGGCGACATAGATGCTAATAGAGCTACAGCTAGCCAACAAACAAGAGCACGTAAGGGAACGACAAATTTGTTAAACACTTTTTCCAAACACAACTCAGTACCGTCTAAAGTAGTCGGCCCAGTGCCGTTTAGAATGATGCTGTATGACATGATAAATATGTCAGAGATGAGGTACAAGATAACCCTGTAAACAGCGTTTGCTGGACGTCATGTGACCTATATGTAATCACAGTGCACCACACCTCTGTCGGCTGAGAGTTAAAGAATCATGTCAGCATCATTGTGATATGTTGCACTTGTGTTACTGTTGTGTTACCTGACCTTTCTTGAGTCACATGACTTCTCTGAAGCGCTGACATTATGTCTCTGAAATGTTTTAGCCAAGTGTGTCATAGGCCCTGATTTACACAGATTCCAAATAACGAGTGCTTAATTGCGAGTGAAGTTTTAAAAATTACACGTTTTGTTTGCGTTTGGTTTGCTAGTGATCTACTAAGAATAATTGCATGAATGACGACAGATGCAAACATGGCAGAGGCGTTACTATTTAAGTTAGAGTTATAGGTGTACTACGGGCTTCAGGCATGTATTTTTTGGACGGAGAATAGAGTGACCGCAAGAGTAAAATTAACTTTAATGCCATGGAACTGGAGGTGTTAGTAGAAGAGGCAAATAAACATAATGTTGAGTTAGAGCAAAGAAATCTCAATATATATACTAAAAGTAAAGGGGTATAGGAGAGTATCTACAAAAAGTCAAAGCAGTGGGTAAAAAAAAACGGCAGATTAAATTACGAGAAGGAGGCAAGTTATAAGAAGAAGAACAAAAGAAAAAAATAACTTATAATTAAACCCCGATTATTTAGGCAGGTGGGGGGACCGGTGGAAGACATTCCTCTGACCACTTTTGAGCAGAAGGTGCAGCTTTCTGCGATGAGCAGACCCACACAATAAAACCACATAGATATATTTAATTTATTTACCATAGTAACTGAATCAAAAAGAACGTGCTTCATGTTTACATTTCTGTGAAGATAGTTGAGTTGTACTCTAGGTGATCAGCGCTGCATTTGGTCAGCGCTTGATCTAGTCTGACATTGGCCATCCTGGCAAGAGGGATCAATGGGTAAGATGGGGTACAGGCAGAGGTTCTTTCAATCGAATCGGTCCCACAACGGAGCATTCAGGGAATAGAGGGAGACGAGGGCGCGCTGCCACATCAGGCCTTTAGTATTTTATATCATCTCGTTTTCTGGTTTAATTTGTTCAAATTTTTGCCACTGGCGAAACATGTAAAGTTAGTTGGAACTAGTGGAGCCTTGCAATGTTCATAAATGTCTTTGCACTGAAAGAAAGGATAATCATTTTCTTTTTACCATATTTTCCATATTTCTACCTCTAACTGCCAATATAAAGTACCCGAGCATGAGTTTGTGAATTGTACCTCATTATATATATACATATATATATAATAAGGTACAATTCAATATATATATAGCTCTCTCTCTCTATGTCTCTCTCTCTCTCTCTATAGAGCGAGAGATATAGATATCTAAGCCGCTGTTGATCACTTTCTGTGTTTGATAGCTTTTTTCTCTGCATCATTTCCATGGAAATAACGGCTACTAACGTCCTCTGTGCGTCTCGTCCAAAGCTAACGGCTAATAACGGGCTAGTCTCCACGACTGGCACGATGATGAATTATTCCGTCTCCCA